>VDFB02358134.1:182626205-182738011 GCA_007258455.2 Sequoia sempervirens | reverse complement strand
TAAAGACTAGTTTTGCATTTTGTGTTTCAGCTGCACCATCATTGTTACCAACATTTTTATTTCTTTGCCAAAATTTTGGTTTATCATTGCTATTATAATGATTGGAAGCGTTTGATGAGTTGTTTCCTTCATTGTAGATTTTTAAGACTCCTCTCTTGACCAAGGCTTCTTCAATTTTGATTCCATTTTCAATCATTTTCTCAAAGGTAGGTGGACATTGCAATTCAAGTCTATAGCTCGTCTCATCATTTAGATTGTCAATAAATATTTCCATCTTTTCCTTTTCAGGTATGGGACGAGCATACCTAGAAAACAATCTTCTCCATCTTTGAAAAAATATAAGGAATGATTCCCCCTTTTTCTATTTTGTGTTACAAAGGTCTTTCATGGTTATCTCGTGTTGGATGTTGTAAGAGTATTGGGTGATGAATTTATTGACCAACTCTTCAAAAGATTTGATACCTAGTGGTAATTTTGAAAACCACTCCATACATTTCCCACACAAACTTCATGGGAACAATCTCATCAAATAAGTCTCTTTGTGTGCAAATTCAAGACTCATGGTTCAAAATTCCCTTACATGATCCATAAGATCAATTTTACCATTATATTTATCATACTTTGGAAATTCACAATGTTTGGGAAAAGGAATCATGTTGGCAGTTTGGTCAAAAGGATATGGGAAAATGTCTTGCAGTAGGTATCTTTTTGTGGTTCCTCTTTGCATGTCTTGAATCTGCTGTTGGAGATTTTTCATTTGATGAGTTAATGCAGCCATTGGATCTATGTTTGGTGGATCAATTTTAGTTCTTTTAGGAGGTGTGCTCAGTTGATTAATATCAAAGTCATTTGGAAGTTTCAAACCTTGATAAGCCAGCATTAAAAAGTATTTTTCCCCATCTTTTTCCAAAACTTTCTCGATGAATTTGTGGAAATTTGGTTCTTGTTGAGCATGTTGGATGTCTTCCTCAGTTATTTCATCACTTTCAGGTTAGTGGAATATGTGAAAGGGATTTTACTCACCCTCAGCCATGGTAGTTTGAGTTTCAATTTCCTTCTCTCTGAGTTTTTATTTTTGCGACCTTGTTAAAACGGGCATACAAGTGTTCTAATTTTGACTAAACTTAGATCTTTGTTTGAGAAATGCCAAGGATATTAACTAAGACAAATAGAATGACAAATTATATTGATGAGACTAAGTTAAGTCTGATTATACAACATTGTTTCGTGATGAAGGATGACAGATCCTGATGATGAAACTTAGCTTAACAATCAGAGGTGTGTTTAATGATTAGGAACTTTAAGGTGTTAGATATTAATTTGGTTTGAAGAATTTCACTTGTAAAGTCTAGTTTCTCCAAGTTTAAAATACTGTTGTGACTGATGAATGGTTCCGCTTTGACAAGGATCCCTGAATGTGCTTTTAATTTTTGGATAGATAGTGAAAATAGCTCTTTGGTTTGATAGTAACTAGATGCGCTAAAAGATGGCTTGGATGCGCTAGATTGTCCCCTAGATGCGCCAAAAAATGGACTCAAAATGCGCTGAAAAGTGGATCAAATGTGCCAGAGAATGTACTATATGCGCTAAAATATGAACTCAATGCGCTGGAAAATGACTCAGATGCGTTGGAAAATGGATCAAATGCGCTAAAACAAGCCAGTGATGCGCTAGACTACCCCTAAAATATGATTCAACTTGGTACTCTGTTGGATTATCAGGTAAATGCACTAAAAGGATTTGTAAATGTGTTGGAAGATGGAACAGATGTGCCAGAAAAGGACCTAGATGCGTTAAAAGATGCACTAAATGCATTGGAAAATGATTCAGATGTGCCAGAATATGAGCTCAATGCACTGAAACAAGGAATGCATGCGCTAAACTAGAAGTGTTTCACTATTTTGAAAGTGTGTCTGGTTATTTTGCTTTGAATCAGTGAATTTGAAGGTTTTCCAGGAATAATTTGCTAAACAATGATTTTTGCCTGGTTGTCTTGCTGGTGAATTATGTGAATTAAGTGCTCTTAAATGGATGACTTCTTGAATAACGACTTCAAACATAGTAGCAAATTGTAAAACGGTTGTTTCAACCCTAGGAACTAAACATTAAGTGTATGTTCAAGAATCTGGTCTGATTCCTTTGATTTCCACAGGTATATAACAAGAGCAAACAGATCAGTCACTTTTCTAATGTCAAGGGTCATTTAAAATATCACAACCCACATCTTACAACTATGTCAGCTCACACAACTGTGTCACCCCCTAGAGGGCGCCCATGTTTTTGCCTTTCTCGAGTCTTAACCAAAGTCGAATGGACTCCACTTTTGGCCAGTAATCCATGATAGTTATATGGTGAGTATCTTGGGGGAAAATTCTTCCCTCCCCTTGCACTGTGAATATTAAAAATGTTCGGAGACTGACTCAACTGGCTTCTGCACTTAAGGTTCGTAGTAAGGGTTTTTGTTTGGTGTAGCAAATGATAAACTCCCTAAGGAGACCTCCCAACCTTTAGAACAAAGGCTTTGGGGATGGTTATCTTGCACACTACCATTGAATTGTGAGTTTCCTCAAATTCACTTTTGATTATAGTGGGGCAGAAAACTTGGATTTAGTTGTTCCCACTTAGGTCGTTCTCGTAGGGTGAATAATTTTTCCCACTACGGTAGGCCTTCTAAAGGTGCTATCAAAACATGAAATAGTGAGTCTGGCATTCTGGTCACCCAGTGAAGGGGAGAGAATAGGCCTATCACTTTACAAACACAGTAGAAAGGGTGTTCATTAACCTCTTAATTAAACTAGGTGCCTAATTTAATCAAAAGAAAGCAAGATTAAAGCAAAATTAACTCTAACCCCTGCAAACACCATCACTACTTTAATATAATTATCTTTGACAGCGTTTAAAAGTACCTGCAAAACATAAAGTATTGATCAATTCTCAGAATTTTGAATTTCTACAAAGAAAACCAGATGCGCTAAAATAGGAATCATATGCGCTAAAAGATAACACAGATGCACTAAAAGAACAACCATATGCGCTGAAAGAATAACTAAATGCGCTAAAATATCAACTAAATGTGCTAAAAGAACCCTTGTATGCGCTACAAGATGATCTTGATGTGCCGAAAGATGAGTTGGATGCACCGTAACAAGAACTGGATGCACTAAAAGATGTTTTGTATGCGCTAAAAAAAACCACAGGTGCGCTACATAGAAGTTCACGTCCAATTATGTAAACAACTTTCTAGAAAATGTCAATAAAAATGGGGTTGAGCCCCACGGTGGGTGCCAATTTTATGTGTGAGTAAAATATGTGAATGAGTAATAAACCACATAATCAATGAAATATTAAATTGGAGAGAATTCAAATAACAAATCTAATCGAATTGAAACAGATAAACTCTCTAAAATTGTCTCATTGTCTCCTATCTTTAGGGATTCGTTAAATCATAATGGCTCTTAGATTTGCTTGTGCACTATGACCTTTAGAATGACAACCTAAGGAATGGAATGCTGGAAAATGCAAGAAATCTATTCCTACATGATTGATTGAACTATATGATAGTGATGTTATGATAATGATATGATACTGAATGTTGTGATGCAAATACTGTATGAAAGCTATTATGATAACTAAAATGCAGCGACCAAACTAAGCCATGATTATGCTAATGAATTATAAATGCTAAAAATACTAACTGCTCAAACACTAATTGCTCACAAATGCTCTAATGAAAATTCTGCAGAGTAAGATTGCTCAAAGTTGGCATGTGTAATGTTGTAGAATGAAGCTACATTTATAGGATTCCCAAGGCATATTCTGATGTGGAGCAATCAACAGTCAGGATTTTAGCTGGAAAGATCGATGGTGGAGGATGAAGAAGTTAGAGGGAATAAAGGAGATTGTTCCCTTTAGTAAGACAATTTGCCAAGTATGAGAAAGACTAAATGGAGGAAGAGAGCCAAGTGTCTCAAGTTTGTTTTAGAATTTGTTGAGGAAAAAGCCCATTTAAATATTAAGGATATTTAAATTCATGAGACACATGATGAGGTGGCAAGAGGAAAAAGTTGTATACTTGTGACTAAATTTAAATTTTAGAATTTAAATTTAATAAGAAGAAAGATAATTAAATAAGAAAAACTATTGAAATTTGTTTATTTAATTAAGATGGAAGAATGTGATTTAAGATAGAAGAATTAGAAAATGAACTATATAAATAAATTTAGAATTTATTTATAAGTAGAAGAATTAAAGGGTCTATTAATTAAATAACTTGTATTTAATTAATTGATTATCCAGACCGATTTTGGGTGTATACAACACCATATTACTTCCTTCCCTCATATTTCAAAATCCAAAGTTTATTTCATAGTGTTGGTTCAAGGTATTCAGAGTCTAGAATTATTTAATAAAAAGAAGGAATTTTTTTTTTTTGTCTTAAACAACACACTAAAGCTCCGCTTCATTATTATCACAAAAGGATTGATATTAAAAATATGGTTTATGTGGGGATAGGAAGATATTTCCTCATATTTTTCCCACACATCCCACATTCTTCTCCATAATTTTTCCCACATCCCACATTAACCTCCATATTTTTTCCCACATACCACATTCTCCTCCAATTTTTTTGTATTGTGGAAATTTTATAAATACATGGATCCTTCAAACAAGTGTCATAAATTATGAAACATGTCTCCCAAATAGTGATAGATCAAAACATCAAAAAAAGTGTAACATAAAACACATGTTAAAATGCAATCATCTCACATGGAATTACATCTCCAAAATGCAAATTGAGGATAGTTCTTAAAGCCACATATCCAAACATCTTAGGAATCTCCAAATAAGAAATGAAAAATCAATAAGATTTTTTATAGTTCTTTGAGCCACATATTGAATAAAATCTAATAGCTCTTAAAATAATCAATACAAAAATTGTAATATTTGATCTTACTTCCCCTTTCCTTTCTTTTGTGCCTTTTTTATTTTTTCAAGTGAGCCCAAAATATTGAATAACTTGACCTATTATAACTTTTATTCTAAACTCCATACACTCTCTAATCCACCACTTAGAAAAGGTGTTGATAAGTACATCTAGATAAGGCATGTTCGCCTCATTTCCTTCCTCACCTACAAAACTAATGGAAGATCATTGTTGTGGAACTATCTTTTCAAGGGTCCCATTAGCATTAAGTAAAATAGTTTGCCACTTGTTGTATCAAAATTTTGACTATGTCCATTAAAAAGTTGGCTTCCTTTGTGTGTTTTTGAAAGTCTTGTTAAAAATTATCCTTTATTAAAACCATTTTTCTGAAATCTTGAAGTTGAGTCTCAGTTTCAAGCAATTAAAAAGTGAAAATAATTCCATCAAATTATTTGTGGTCTTAGGTGATTATTTTAGAATTTAATCATTAAAAATTGGTAAAATATCCTAATTGTAAGTATCAAAATGAATTCAAGAGAGAAAACTAAAAATTTAAATTAGATGTAGTTTTTTTGTAAAACTACTCCAAAAGTTGAAAAGTCTGAGCAACTTGCAAGATAGAAAAAATGAGATTTTAATGCAATTTTGTAGTTTTTGAAAAACTACAATAGAGTTTTAAAAATCCATTTTGTACTATCCAAGTAGAAAATTAGACTTTTCTCTAGTTTGGTTATATGTGCACCAAACTCCTGAAAGTTTGACAAGTCCTTTGGAAAAAATATTTTAAAGAAAGCTTGTAGTTTTGCAAGATGATATAAAAGGTTCAAAAGTCTACCAACATATCACAAAGTGGTAAAGTAGAGATCTTATTTAGGTTCATAGTTTTTACAAAGTTTCTTGACATCTCCAAACCTTGAGAGGGACTTAATGGTGGGGATCTATACTTTTCTTCTAGTTTGAATTTTTTTGTAAACCTACCTAGAAAAACATAACTAAAGTTCACCTAAATTCATTTCTAATCATATGAAGACCCTAGAATGTGTCCACAATCCCTATTTCAGATCTTATTATCTCTTTTTCACATTTCATTTGGCTAAACTACTCGTTTGAACTTAAATATCAAATTCCTCTCTCACCACTTTTCTCTTACCTATAAAACTCTCATTTGAAGCCCAAATTATTTTTGTGCTCAGATTTCTCCCATTCCTCTTGCTTGAAATTTTTTCTCCTTACCATTACACTAAGTTTGTATCTTAGAACCTTAGCTCTTTTTCCCTCTAAAAAATATTGATTGTTTGAAGACTAGGGTTAAGTTGTTTCCTTGGGTGAATATTTTGAGTCTTGTTTATACCCATGGATTTTTTTTGAGTTGTTTTGACACTTCAAAGGTCTCAAAAAAATATTTTTTGAGCAAGAAATTAGAACCTCTGCACATATTTTCACATCAATCCAAATTGTATTCAAGCTTTGAAAGTAATAACTTCTAGTCGTGAGGAAGGGGAGATTCCAATTACCATTGCACATTTGTAAAATTTATTTGATTCCTTAGATTGAAAAAATCTTTGTATTTGTAGGGAAGCAAAGGTTCTTGGTCATGGTGAACATTGTTTGTCCAAAGTTGCTTTGGAGCTTTGGAAGTTTATTCAATACAAACTTTTTAGGGAAGAAAATATTCTCTACTCTTTTGTAGTTGGTATACACCTAATATTTTTTTAAAGTCTAAGAATCATTTTTTTGTTGTGGGGATTTATACTTTCCATGAAACTTCAAAGTTTTGGAAAAGTTTTTTAAAGTGAGAAAGTGGAACCTCCATGTACCTTTACACAACTTAACAAACTACATTGAATCTTTGAAATTCTAACAGGTTCTATTTATGGGAAAGCAACTTGGTTTTAAGTAGCCTTGGAGTTTTAAAAAATTACTTGCATTACTCAAAATTTTAAAATCTTTGTATTTGTGTGAACACAAATATTATTGGTCATCGTATATTTTATGCAAACATACTAATCTTTGGAAGTTTAGTCAATAATATTTTGTAGGGAAGAAAATATTTTCTACCATTTAATAATTTTTACACACTTTCTTACATTTTTTTGAAAGTTTGAGAAGCACTAATTATTGGGGATTAAAAAATTTCATTCACTCTTGTAGTTTCTACACATGTACCCACCAAGCTCTATATTTTTTCTAATGCATAGAGAAGTAGAATTTTTAATTTCTTATACAACCCAAAGATTTATAATGATTTTTTTATTGCTCAAGTACTCCAAGAGCTTGACACTTGTTGTATTTGGTATACAAACTAGATAAGAGCTCTTGTGATCCACTTAGTTCATTTCATGTCTATTCTCATACAAATACAAAATTAAATTGTGAATTTAAGGGAATCACACCTTCATCCAAGATAGATCTTGAACTTTCCTAGATCTTAGATACAAACTCGGGGAATATAGATACGAAGGATTTTTATGAAAGAATGAACAAAAAAGGAAAAACCCTAATAGATAGATGCATTCTTGTAAGTGGAATCAACAAGAATATACTTTTTAAACCTCAATCCAATGTCTTCAATCGGTGATGTAATGCAAACAACACTATGATCTTGACAAGAGGAAAATATTAGTTTCTTCAAATGAGGCAATGATATAGTTATGCCAAACTATATTGAGGACATGCTAGAGATTATTGATCACAAGGAACAAACATAGTTTATAGTGGAGACTAAGAAACTACATTGAGGATGGTTCATACAAGTTCTCGAGGGTAATACAAAATATTATCTAAATTTTTTGAGATATATTATATAGAGAATGCTTAAAACCCTAGTGAGAATTAATTTTGTTGAAGAATTTGGTGACATGATCACCTTGTTGAATATAATATTGTTGAAGCTAATAACTTGGTAATTTTAACTATGTATGTATTATTTTATTTTGATCATCATTGAGAAAAAATGAAATATTTATTTGGGAATGATGATCAACAAACACTTGCACAATTAGTTTTGTGAGGTAAGAAAATATAAATACTTCTACATGACTTCTTACCTTTTCTACCCTTTATCCAAAAGAAAAATCTTTCCCAACATAGAGAAAATTTGTGTCATGGGCCCCTACCAATAAAAATGTTTATCAATTCTACCCTTAATTTGAATTGAAGTAAATCATGAATCATTTCAAGAATGTACATGATGCCTTCCTTTTCCACATCATCGTGATTTTAGAAAATGAACTCAAAAGAACCCTCTCAATGGAAGATAGAGAAAAAAATTCTCAATGGGGAAATTGATTTATCTAATTCCCAATGTCTACCTCTGTTTGATGTGGATTAATAGGATTTCCATACAACCTTTCTAAATTTTATTAGAAACAAATGGGTTCTCATAGAAATTTATAGATAATTGGTGGAAGTTCATAATTTTTTCAAGTAAACATAAACCGGGGACTCATTTGTCTATCTCAATTGGTGAATTCAATAGATAATCTCTAGCTAATCTAAGTAATCAAATGCTAAAATGACAAGAATGACCATTCATTAGTTTGAGAATCATATATGATTTATAGAAAGGACAATGGGGATACATAGAAGAATATATTAACTATTGAAGACTAATGGGTTGATTGTGATGATGAGCATGACGTGTGCCACAAGGAATACTTTAGGATGAAATTTTTCCTAATCCACACTTTTGTCCTAAAGAAAGTCCAAAAATAAGTATTGGTGATTGTGCTAACCTAGTTAATCCAAAATATAATGATTATATAATTTTATTAAAGATCATTTCAAAGATGGATTGGTCAAAATTGGAGGTTACTTCCCAAGAGAAAAGAAATAAAGAATTAATTTTTATATTTTTTCTTAGATAGATAAGAAAATCAAAGAGTGCAAGGGTGCCAAAGGATAGTTTTCAAAGAACTAGGTATTGATGCAGAAAGCTCCTAAAAGTAAGGACACAATATTCTCTCCCTCATGTACCTTCACCCAAGGTTCCTCTATTGTAATATTTTTCTAAAGGAGGTGATAGCATTCAGTGTCTTGAGTCCTTAGGAAGCAAGGAAAAACTCACCAAGAGGAAATCCACCAAATTCATTTTCAAGGTGGGAGGAAAATCCAAGGAGTCTCAAGATGTCCCAACCCTTGTTTCCCCAATTATGATTCCTTATTCTCCTCCTCTATCTCATATATGTCCTCCTTGACCCTCATCTTCTCCTAAAGATCCTCTATCTCCTCCAAAATCTAATCCAACTCTTGGTGATTTTCCTCCACCAATTTTATCATCTACCACACCTTTATCCCTCCTCAATAATAGATTTCCTCACATTCCTTATTTTCAATAACACAAACTTGTATTGGAGTTATTTCATTTGTATAAGGAGTACTTAATTGGCTAAACAAAACTAGAAGTATTTAAGGAAGTGTATTAATCCATTGATCGCTAAAATCCAAGATATGGAATCCCTCCTTACTCCAATACAAACAACCCAATAAAGCAAAGGAAGTTTTCTGCATATCTATAGATGCTCATGGAGTTAGGTATGTTGAATTGTTACCATAATAGGAGAAAAAGATAAGAAAGACATGGAATTTTTAAATTACCAAATGTATAGAATGAAACTAGGGAAATGAACAAGGAAAGGAGATAAATAAAGTATGAGGATAGTGATGACCTCTATTTTTAATATGATATTAAAATACAAGGAATCTAAAGTATAATTTAAGGATAAGATTAATTAGTTGAAAATGTGTGCAATATTTGGTTGGGCTAGACTAGTCTTCCTTAATGCCATTTCCTCCTTCTATCACAATTGAAAATAAATACTCCTTGCCAATTGATGGAGAAGTGGGTCATTGTAAAAGCCACAAAAGCATGGATAGAAAATATGCTAACATATAAATGAAATTTGATAGATGGAGTAGTAAAGCTATGTAATAAGATTTATGAAAAAACTTGGTTCATCCAACTAATTAGAAGTTAAATATGATAAATAATTAACTTTTTTGAAGTGAAATATGCCACATTTTTAATTCATGCCAAGGACCAATTTTTTAATTTTAGTCTCAATGAGAATATTTAGTAAAACATTTGGATATTTAGGCTAAATGACTTGAAGTTTCCAAATGGAGAATGAAGATAATTAATGAAGGCAAGGATAGAGTCAAGAAAAATAAGGCATTGAGTCTAGATATAACTATAAATATTCATCAAGAAAATTGCTTGTAACTATTACATTGATAAAAGCATAGTCAATTTAGCCAACAATTTGAAAGAAAATTGGTTGAACTTATCAAAAGTGAATTGTCCAAGACATTAATCTTTGGCATGTCTTCTATTGCCAAGTCATTCAAATTGTAATTTTTTTTAGTGATTTTGTGAAAAAGCTAAGAAAATCTAGTAGGGAATCTGCAATGGTAAATGATACTTAGTATATACAATCTATTGGAAATATTTATATGAGCGAAATCAACAAGTTGTTAGTAAGATGATTGAAATTTTGAAAAACAATCAACGAGTTAGAGGTATAGGAAAACAATCAATTGAAATTTAAGAGGATAAATCGAATAAGCCATCTTCCTCAAAGACATGATGAAGGCTAGATCATCAAGTCAAATTTAAGATGTACTTAAAAATTATAATAATAAGTCACTTTTTGATAAACATTTATTAAATATTTTATCATTTTAGAATATAGAGCACCTTTTTATTAGTACAATTTTGAGCCATAACTAAATTTTAAAGCTATTTTTTATGTCTATGTCTATTTAAGAGGAAATTGGTATATTATACATGAATTTTGGCATTTTTATTAAAAAATAAACAAGAAAGAAAAGGAGATAATTTAATCTCTAATTTTGGAGAGAATAATGAGAATGAAATTGTCAATTTGTGTTTGTAATATTTTCTTATGATTTATATCATTCACAAAGTTTGGTGTAGATCATATTATTTCTATATTTTCTTACAAAAAATGTGGAAGTAATTAACTAACATTAAAAATAGCATAAATTCATTTGTGTGTTATTAAGTTGAACTTTACATAAATATTAAACGTAATACATAAATTCCTTTCTTTTAACCTTTTTACTATTTTTATTTTTATAAATTATCAACCCTACCATTTTCAAATATAAACAATTTGTAAAGTCTTTGCAACTTTTGTAGCTAGTAATCTTAGGGTCTTGATTTTATCGAGAACCTCCCCTTCTAATAGAGGAATAATCTTTATTCCAAAACTATTGGAAAGTGACAAAGTATCAATTTACTTCCTAGCACCACCTATCCTTGAACCATAATTGATTTTTCTTACATCATCTTCATCTCACTTGGGAACATGACTTGAGCCTTCTTCAACTATTGTAAATTATTTTTGCTTCATGCATACTTTTAATTACCTAAACACTAACCCACAAAAGAAATCAATGATAATGTGACTTCTTTAGAGAAACTAGTGAGCACCTTCTTATCACCTAGATATGTTTTTATTTATCACAAGAAAAATAGTTAAAATAATTTCAATTGAAAAAATTAACCATAGTTTAAAGGTAAATCTAGAATCTAAGAATCGCAAGTGTTTGTTCATGGGTTATAGTGAAGATTGAAAGGCTTATAAGTTGTTTGATTTGGCAACAAAATAAGTCTTTATTAGTAGAGATAAAATTTGATGAGCATTCATAACTTGTAGCCGTTTCTCACTATAGAATAAAAAAATGTTTCCAAATTTTTAAATAATTTACAATAAAATTGAGGCGATATTGATAATGATGAGTTGTACATTGAAGATAATGCCATTGAAGATGAAATAACTAATACTTATGATAAATCCTTGTTTGCAAGTAGTGATGAAGAATAAGAAGAGTTTTTAGCTAAACAAAAAAATGAGTATTGAAGAGAAATAGATGAGAAAGGATTGAAAGTCCAAGGAAGGAATGAAAGTGTTCTCGTGACCAAAATGTTATAGAATATTGATACAATTTTATATGAGGAAGCTAGAGGAAAAAAGAGCGGGATTAAGCCATGAAAGAAGAATATGATGCATTCATAAAGAACCAAACTTCGAAACTTGTGTATCTCCCAAAGGGTAAGAATAATATTGGTTGTGAATGGATTTATATAAAATAAAATTTAAATCATACAATACCATAGAAAAATTCAAAGTTAGATTGGTTGTTAAGGGCTTCAATAAAAAGAGGACATTGATTATGAAGAAACTTTTTTTGTCTTTAAAATGAATATGGTTAGATTTTTCTAGTTACTAGTCTTAAATGGCATCTTCATCAAATGAATGTTAAAAATGCTTGAATGGATGTTTACTTGAAGAAATGTGCATGGATAGCCAATTGGTTTTATGGATAAAAATATCCTAGCAAGGTTTTGTTTGCAAGTCGAAGAAGTCACTATATAGTCTTAAATAAACACTTAGAGCATAGAATGAGAATATTGATATATTTTTAACTTCATGGGTTTAAAAAATGCAAATCAAATCTAAATATTTAAGTGAAGAGAGTTCAAGATGAAATTATTCATGTCAAAATTTATATAGATGGACCAAATATTGGGAAAATAATTATTTGTAATTAGATCTTATAAAGATATTTAATATGAGCTGAATTATTTTCTTGGTTTAGAAGTTTGTAGGCTACATGATGGATTGTTTGTTTCACAATGAAAATATACTTTGGATCTCTTTAAAAAGTTTAAAATGCTCGAATGTAAGCTTGCCTCTACCACCTTTCAATCCATAGTCAAGCTTACTAAAAATTGTACAAATCAAATCTAAATTTGTATGTGAATACAGTTCAAGATGAATTTATTCACATGCCACAATTTATATAGATGATTTACTCAATATTGGACCAGATATTGGGCTAACCAATGATTTGTAACCAAATCTTAAAAAGACATTTAATATGAGCTAAATTGTTTTCTTGATTTAGAAGTTTGTAGACTACATGATGGATTGTTTATCTCATAATAAAAATATGTTTTGAATCTCCTTAAAAAGTTTAAAATGCTTGAATGTAAGCTTGCCTCTACTACCTTTCAATCGAGAGTCAAACTTACTAAAGATTGTACTTTCAAGAAGGTAGATGCCACTTTATGCAAACAACTTGTTGGTAGCTTGGTTCACCTAACCTATACCACACTAGACATTTGCTTTATTGTATATAGATTTATGCACGTGCCCTACAAAAGCCCACATAAAGTAATTGGTTGGTTATAAAAAGAAAATTTCAATACATTTGTGAAACAATTCACTATGGCATCCACTATGATTATAGGTCTTCAATTTCTTTAGTTGACTTTATACATTCATATTAGAACAATGATATAGAAGACATGAAATCCATTGGCAATCATGTTTTTCAATTTAAACCAAGCCACATTGCATGGAATAACAAAAAACAACCACTACATATTCATCTTCATGCGAGGTAAAATACCAAACAACAAAGGAAGCAGTTTGGATTCAAAATCTTTTATTTGAACTAAGTCTTGCTTAATGTTCTACCATTATTTTACTTTATGATAATCAAAACATCGTACAAACTGTGAACAATTTGACCTTCCATACTTAAAATATATATATAAAGATTGGTGTTCATTACATTCGAGGTCTGGTTGAGACTCAAATTATCTATTTACAATATTGTCCTAGTGATAACCAGTGGAAACGCTCAACCTGGTCACAACTGGACCAAAGGAGCTCGTGGTCATCATCTTTCTGAAGAAGTTTCTTCATATCTCTTATCTCATAACTAAACATCAATGACAGTAAGACAAGTTTGATGGCATTCATTCTGTAAACCGTACGTCTGGTTGCTGCAGGGAGTCTCAAGGTTCATGTATCGACATTATCAAAAACATTAATTTGGTTTTCGATGCAGGTTTGTGTGTGTTGGGTCCTTAGGTGTGGAAATAATCAAATGGTCTTATTTTATTACTTACATGTAATGTTTATATTAGTTTGGGGCATTTCATTTGGTGGAGGTTCTTTCCATGACACTTGTGGATGGATTAAAGATTTCTTAGTAGTCAAGGAGTTGCTCAGAGCATCTTTGAGAGTATTTCTAAGGAGTTGTTTATGATAGCTTGTTAGAGCATCTTTGACAATATTTCTAAGGAGTTGTTTATGATAACTTGTTTAGAGCATCTTTGAGAGTCTTTCTAAGGAGTTATATATGCAACTGTAAGAGTATTATAATATGTTATAGGTGGAATATAGAATTTTTAAATGTGGAACATCTTATCTTTTTTTTAGATTTTATGTGACTTAGGAGAAGGTGAAGAGTCAGCTTCAAGATTTGGGCATCATTTTTGAATGAGAATGATATACAAATAAATAGACAAGAATAATAAGGTGTGGATTCTATAAGAAAGGGTTTTTAGGATTTTTTTAGTTCCAAGAGAGAAGAATTGGAGGTGTATTGGAGAAGCTTGGTGTAAGATCATGCCCCTTGTCATCTTGTTGATTCTATTAGTTGTTGATGGTTTATATCCTATATTTTATGTTCTTTTATGTTGGATAATGCATGTTAGTGATGATTGTTCCTATACATCAAATATTATCATATTTTAATTGTTGACTAACTAATGGTTTTTATGATTTGTGTGATAACCATGTGAGTTTTATTCCTTGTCTAGACCCAAGTATACAATGATCAAGATGTTTAGTTATTAGTAGTATTACTCTATATGTTATGTAAATTACATGATATTAGGTGATTAAATATACTATGGGTGTGAGTAGGGTGATGGTAAGAGGATGATTGATATTTAATATTTATTTATAGTAGTATTATTCTCATAAGTAGTGATATCTTCATAAATAGTATGATCAATTATTGCTTGTGCAAACAGGGAGTGTTAAATTATATGTTACTTGTGTAGATTTAATTCTTTGGCCGGTTATTATTAGAAGGTTATTTTTCATATGCCATCTATTTCAATTATTGTTAATCATGAGTAATATTGACACCTTTTTTTGGTTAAGTAAATAGGTTAAAATTGGCTAATATTGATAAGGGGTCACATAGCTACTTCCCTTATGAATTTTCAGTCTTGTAAAAAGTAAGTGTTTTAACCTTGTTTTTAAGGGTTGTGCATGTGTGAGGGGTTGTTTTATTAGACCCTTGAGTCACCTTTTAAATGTGATTACTCATTTTATATTTTATGAAGTGTTTATGTAGTTTTAATTGTTTAAAAAAGTTTCCTTGGTGGTAGGTCTATGGGTTAGGGGTCTTTTATTTCCATAAAACCCCTTAAATAAAGTCTAAAACCCACTTTAATTACCCACTTATGAAAAGTGGCAAAAAATGGAATTGGTTGGGTGGTTGGGAAGTTATGGGGAGTTGGTTGCCTTTTTTCCTTCTATATATATTATTTCTCTTGAAAGGAGAAGGAGCTTCTCTCTTTTGCTTTGGTTTTAGTTTTGTCCTTGGGATGCTTTCTCCTTTTGGGAAGGAGAATTCTTGGTGGATATAGAGGAGAGGATGGGAGAGGAAGAATGTAATAGCAGGACTTGGAGAAGGAGAGGCTATCACCTTCTGGATTTGCACTTAGCTAGTAAGGTCCACCCCTTTGTAGATCTTTGTTTAAGATGCATAAAATATTGTTTATGTTTTGAATTTATGTGCAACTTAATGTTGGAAATTTTTTATAATTTTAATGTTTAGTTGATCTGATTTGTTTTGAGACTTGGCAAGTGATACAACACAACAATAAAAATTTTTGACTCTAAATGTCTATAGCTTAAGCAAATTTTTTTCCACAAAGCTCAAAGTTTGTGAATGTCAAGATACTACAAACCATAGTTCCCAATGTTGACTTTGGTCTAAATGTGACTTGAAATGGAAGTCTAAATATTCGGAAGCCTTTAGAGATATTTGTTTTGAAAAACAAGATATCTTTCAGGAGTGAAAATGTAGGGCTCTTTTCAAAGGTATTCACACTAAGTCCAAAGGGTTTGAGATTTTGATAACTAAGTTTAATATTTGTTTTGTTGTGTTCTTTTTAAATCAAGCAAAGTATTTGATGTCCAAAGTAATCGAGATTTTTGGAAAGTTCATAGAAGACAAGCATTACAACCTAGAGATAGGCATGTTATTTTAGGTGGGCTTACCTCATGCCCCAAAGGGATGATTTTACATGAAACTTATGGAGTGTTATGTATCACCCATAAATCAGACTTGGTAAGTAACTTCTCAGAAGTAAATTCTGATGCACCACTTTCAAAAAATGTTTTGGAAATAAGGGTGGCCTCTACTACAAGGTTATTAGTCATTGCTCGGGGGACCCAACGCCTAGATAACGTCTAACAAGATACTAAAATATTTAACCACTCCTACTAGGGGCTCTAGATACCCGTGTAACATTGTAAAATTGCACCCCTTGCAATTTCACATACATTCTTGTATCCACTTTAGTGTCCACTCCCTTAGAACTTATGTAGGCTCATTTTAGCCCTTGCATTAGCCTTTTTCTCTTCCCAGGATGCTCAAAACCCCTTTTCAGTAGCTACCCTCATGCATCAGCTTTGTGTCAAACTTTGTGCTTTTCCCGTTCTCATCATTTTGTAGCGTGATGTGTCTGGACACTAGCACGCCGTGCAGATGTCCGTGTGTCGGGCTAGCATCCCATGACATTTGAACCTTCAAATGGTCATTTTTTAGCATGTTTTCCACTTGTCAACTCCTTTTTTCAGTGGTAACGGCCTGGGACGGCATGTAACGACTCAAAAAGCTTATTTTCCCTCTTTAAAAGTTGTCTTTTCAACTCATTTGGTCTTCTTCTCCTCCTTGGCTTCTATCTTGGATATTCTCCCATATTCCTCTTGCTATCTTGCTTGCATAGCTCCATACCGCTTGTTACAACAGCCTCAAGCTCTCAAGCTTTTACAACAACCTTTGCAACTCACTTGGCTCTCGCAGCTATTGCTCTCTCTCTTTGGCTTCCTTAAGCCTTGCCATTGATATCTCTTTTATCTTGTGCTTTCGAGCATCTTGGGATTTCACACATCCCCTATCTATTGCATCTCTCCTTTGTGATACGGGTTCTCCTCCTTGAGTGGGGATTGCTTTTATCACTTTGCATTTTCTTACTTTGTTTGCTCTCTCTATCTATTTGGTTGTTTGTGGAGGTGGAAACACCAAAATGAGGGTTTGACTAAGGAAAACCCCTATACAACCCCGACATTTACTCCAGATCTTATGTATGCAAGTATTGAAGACATTCATTTGTTGGAGGCTCCATTTATTGAGTTTTTGTGAGCGTCTTCTATCTCTCATCCTCTTTAACTTTATCATTTATACTTTCCTTCATTTCAGTTCTACTACATTTTGTTACCTTTCTGCATTCTATAGGTTCTTAGCAATATGATTGTCAGTAGTCATCTAGTTATTTTCTGTGATAAACTCAATTTTTGGTCGTACAAGACGCCAACGCATGTCTGGAACTCTAGTGCACCACGCTATCATCCTTATTCCACGCTGCCATCCTATGGTCGAGAGCCTGTTAGTCTGTCTAGAAAACCTCTGTGACCTACTCTTTTTGATTCTAGAACTCTTGCTTTGCTCCCTGAGGTAGTTTAGGGTAGTTCACCCCTTGGGAATCTCTTGAGAATAAAGAGACTCATGAGTAGCGAATCCCCCTTCTCTACATTTTGGTGAACCCGATGTGAACCACAATATTTTAAAAAAACTAGGAATTTATTTACCCCAACTTGGTGGGGTCATAACTTTTGACTTGGTGCTCATAATTCATATCGTTTACACCGTTGGAAAGGTCTCCAAGAGGACTACTTTATGTCCCTAAAATATTATGCCTTTGGCAGGTAAATTTTAAGGACTGACACAAGTTTCGACCCCAAATTCTGCTCCGAAGACCTCCAAAAATGCAAATTACTAGAACCTAGAAAATACCAAAAATATCAGAAAATCAGGATTTTTAGTTTTTCTCAGTTCTGTCACCCTTGGATTGCTCTACATCAGTTGACATGTCTATATCTCTATTTCAAAATGTATTTTCTATCTTTCTTCCTTCTATCTCTTTCCAGCTTTGTTAAGAAGCTTCAAGAAGTTCTCTTACAAGCATGTGAAAATGAGTTCTTGTATTCTTTCTTATTATTCTTTGTTGATCCCTCTCCTGAGGTTCCTTCTAAGGATATTTTGGCGCAAGAGGATGAAATCATTGATACCTTTCTTAATGTTACTCTACATTCTATTCATTCCAATGCACTCTCTTTTGGAGATGATGCATTCGTGAATGATGAATCTCCCTTTCATTCTACTTCACTCTCTTCTAGATATGTTGCATTGGTGAGTGATGAATCTCATCTTTGTTTTGATGCACTCTCTTCTAGAGATGATGCATTAGTAAATGATGAAACTCCACTCACATCAGATCCTCCAAGGATAGATGTTGGGCATGTTTCTTCAAACAATTATTCCACTAGTTGTGATGATTCTGTAAATGTAATCTATGTCTTTGCTGCCCCTCAAAGGCCTAAGAGACCAGTTATTTACCTAACTCCAACTAGTCCTTCTCCTAAAAGGATTTTTTCTATTGATGGGGTGATCCCACAATAGTGGTTTACACTTTTTAGGAGATCCTGATTTTTGCTGAAATCACATATTTTTAGAAAATATAATGATTTAAGCCTTGAAAATTTCCATTTAAAAGATTTCAATTGAAGTGGGTTTTATCAAACCACCTTAGATCAAACCCCCTTGGATAGAACCCCACTAGTTTTAAACCATACCTATAACAGAGTCTCCTTTACACCTATCAAAATACTGATAAAAAACAACTTTTGATTCACCTTTTGGGGGATCAAATGAATTCATTTAAAATTTATTTTTTGCAAGTATGTAGTCCTTATTATAAGCTTCCCAAAAAGTATAATTTTAAATAAATTTAATTTGATTATTATATGTATTTTTTATTTCTTGTGAATGTAGGTTTTTCACCGAAAATCAAGATCTCTATTCTGCACGTGTGGAAAAATAGCAGATTATCAAAAAAAATTGAAAAATATGAGTGCACTAGATATTGATGTCCTTGATCCAACAAAAAAATAAAATTGAATTTCGATAAATACAAAAAAAGTTATTTTTTAGCCAATAAATCATGTCTAAATTGTAACTGGTTTGATTTTGAAACTTAATTAAGAAAACAAAATTCAATGAAATGCTATCAAACCAATTCCATGCACTAGATATCATAGTTATGAATCTAAATTTGAAAAAAATAGAATTTTATCCTTCATAGAAAAAAATTTATGTGTTAGCCAGTAACATCACTCTTTAAAAATGGTGTTTACTGTCAAAAACTAGTTTTCGAAGGAGATGGAAAAAGAAGTTCAATCTGATTCCAAAAAATTTGAAAAAAATATAT
Organism: Sequoia sempervirens; assembly: GCA_007258455.2. Taxonomy (NCBI): domain Eukaryota; kingdom Viridiplantae; phylum Streptophyta; class Pinopsida; order Cupressales; family Cupressaceae; genus Sequoia; species Sequoia sempervirens. Next base: position 182,718,698 of record VDFB02358134.1, on the reverse strand, counting down.
TTAGAATCTAAAGACAAAATTTCACAAATCACTAGTTTGCATCATCTTCAAATTCCTCACGGTTTAGCCACTAGAGGTGCCCGAAAGTGAAGATTTAGTTAAAAAAATTCAATTCAATGTCCAGTTTGGCCAAAAATTGTAAACTAGTATTGTGGGTTCACCCGATGGTGTCCAATTTGATAGCGATTCTCTTGATCTTTCTATGGCTCCCTCTTACAGAGCAGTAGCCCATACTTATAAGAATAGAATGAATAAACAACCAAGCCTTCTTCAAGCTCCTAAACCTACAACTAAAGCACCTGGTGGTTACGATCTTGTCGAGCAACTCCATGTTACTCCGACCAAGATTTCATTTGTGGGACTTGCTTTAGTCTGCTCCAGTTTATCAAGGAATGCTTTAGGAAGCCTTGCAAAATATCAGCTTGCCTTCTTCTGCCAGGCCGATGGATGTTAATGAGTTGAGAGCTCATATTTGTGCAGATTCGTTGAATATTACGTTCTATCCATAGGAACTCCCACCTTTGGAGGTGTAGGAGTAGGTGGATCCTCTGATGATTATAGTTAATGTATACACCTAAAAACGGTCATCACCTTTAATTAATTAAATACTAGCTATTTGATTAATATTTCAACTACGTATAAATAAATGCTCAATTTATTTATATTGTTCACCCTTCTCTAATTCTCCAAAATCTAAAACACTTTCTTCTAAATTAATTAAATAAACAAGGTTCCCTAAACTTGTTTTATTTAATTAAACTTCACTAAATCCAATTAGGAATTAGAGCACATTTCTACAACTTTTTATGTGCCACCTCATCAAGGTCACATGAAAATAAATAACTCTAATTTTTAATTAGAATTATCCTCAACTCATTTCAAAAAGCACATGGCTCATTTCCTCCCACACTCCCACCAACTTTGGAGCACATGACTTATTCCTCCCACACTTCCACCAATTTTGGAGCACATGACTTATTCCTCCCACACTTCCACCAATTTTGGAAGCACATGGTCTTCTCTTCCCACACTTGAATATTCCATCCAAATGGCATGTTTCCCATTGGTCAAGAGATTCTCCCATCCAAATGGCATGTTGTCTTTGGTCAAGGGGACAACATCTTGATTCTCTTCATCTTCACCATCCATTCTTTTTATTCGAATCTGGACTGTTGATTATTGCCACCTCACTATATGCTTGGAAAAGGCTATAAATACAACCCTTGGGCCTTGTATTTTGCATCCACATTTGAAGTAAAGTTATCATGCAAGTTTATCATTGGAGCTTGGAGCATTTTTGGAGTCTTATAGCTAGTTTTTACATCATGTTTTTATTTGCATTTACATCTTAGCTTTAAATCTTGCATCATAGTTGCATTTTATGTATCATCTTGCATCATAGTTGCATTTTAGATTAGTTCATTTTAAGTTTTAATTTGAGCATATGGAGTATCATGCATAGAATCATATAGATCACTACCATAGCATCCACCTCCACTTGTTCATTTATCATCAACATCATCCTTCACTCATCATAGCCTTCATCATCATTGTTTGCATATAGTTTCATGTAGGCATTAGATGAGCTTACATGTTGAATACTAATCTCATTTTTTAAGTGTCATTCTAATAGCCTTTGTGCACATAGAAATATGAGGGCCAAAAAGGTTAAAAGAATCATTAAGAATAGAGGAAAATGAGACGTTCTTGAAAGATTTAGTTTGTTGCAAATTAGAACAGTTTCTTTACTTCAAATCTTTGAATATAAATTGTTTCATTAAGGTTTGTGTTGATACTAACTTTGCACATTTCACACACACACAGTTAACATTAATGATATCAGCATTAGACGTACTCTTGTTGACGTTGGTTTGATGCTCAATGTATGTAGCATTGATCTATTGCCTAAGATTAATATTGACCCATCTTCTCTTAATGCTTCTTCTGTTGACATTCGAGGGTTCGATAATGTTGATTGACAAGCCCTAGGCATGATATTCTTGCCTTTGAGGTTGGGACCCGTTACCGTACCCACCCTTGTATATGTTATGTCAGAAAAATTACCATATAACCTTCTTCTTGGTAGACCATGGATTCATTCTATGGGTGCAGTCCTATCTACCTTGCATAAATCTATAAAGTTCATTTGCAATAATCGAGTAGTCACAGTCAGGGCTGACCCTGAGGCTATGCACTTATGTGAGATGGTAGCTGTCGGTCAGGTTTCGACTATGCCTACTCTTATCCCTTCAGTTTCTTCAGTGTGTTGACATCTACTCCAATAGTACCCATTATAAAGGATACTCTTGAGTAGATGTATGTCCCTAAAGAAGATCCTTCTGAAGGAAGAAATCTTAAGTCTACTCCTTCTACCTCTTCTCAAGAAAAGGCATATCTTGGTGATGATTGGGGTTCTCTAGACTTTATGGAATCCTTCATTGGAGAATATAAAGTCACCTCGATCCACTCAGACTTTCTGATAACATCATCCACACCCGCTATTAAAGATGATTATTATTCTATAACGTGGGATAATGTGGGCAATAATTGTAATGTTCTTAGTGTTGATCCTCCTTCTGAGGAATATGATCACACTTCTGTTAAAGAGGCTAATGTTGGTAGTCATGTTAAGAAGGTTCATGGTGATCCCGTAGAGGAGTATAATCCCCATTGCTGGAATAATACTCTCTATGTAGATCCTCCTTCTCAATATTTGTAAACATGTTATGGCCCTGGCTTTAAACTCGTCTCTAAATATGGCTATGTGCATAAAGGTTGTGGGCATAACGAACAAGGCATTCAGGTCCCTATAGAATGTGCACCTCATAAGTGTAATTTGGGGCTTGATCACTTGAATGAACAATATAAATTGGAAAACATGGTTGAATGACATGAATTCTGCTCAACCTCATTCTCACGGATTGATTCATCCGCCATTGTTTTCTATCTTCATGTCTTCTTCTTATGAGCAGTCAAACTCTTCTTCACAAGAGAAAGGGTTGCTTCCTACTCCTCACTCTTTATTTGAGCAAGAGCATACTTTGTTGAGGCTTCTAAAATCCCACTTGATTACTCTTCCTTATCCTACATGTAAGAAATTTCATAAGCATGATAAAGAAAAACATTATTTTTGTGCATACCATCGAGTTCTTGGCCATTCCACTAGTGAATGTATGGCCTTGAAGGATAAAATTCAAAAACTTCATGATTCAAGTTCCATCACTCATTTATTTGTTGATGCACCTGCCTCTTCTTCAAATGACAAGTGATATCGAGGTCTACCTCTATCCTGTATGTTCTAAGTATCTTGCACGGATCTCCTCCCCTATATGTTGAGGGTAGTGATAACTTGTTCTAGAGATGTGTGTGCTTTTAATGACCCCCTCTCTTCTCTCTAGATTTCAATTGGAGTGTCCCTTGAGTGGACCCCTTTTCTTTTGAAGGGTTCCCAAGGGACCCCCTTTGAAAGCTTTAATCTTCAATGAATTCATTGGCGTCTAGCTTGGGGGCAACCTAACTAGACTTATCTTTTCTATGACCATCCTACAATGCAACTTGCAATAGCCACAAGTTTTTCTGATTAGTCTTGCTCTACAGGACTAAGAACCTATAGAGATCCTTTGCATCAAGCTTGCTTAACATGTTTAGTTTGTGGATTAACATGTTTCCTTGCAAGTGTGCCTGTGAAGTTGCTTTTCAGCCAACCTTGCAGGACCGAGCACCTATAAGGACCAATCCAACTCTGCGAAGTCCCCTACATCGGGATTCCCTCAAGAGAGAGTACCTAGGGTGTCTTCTTTGCAAGTTTGAGGACTTGTAAAGTGATTTCATCCTATGGGATCTGACCACTGTTGGTCTGCGGACCTTCGGTGCAGTTTGTTCAACTCGGTAGGAGAGAGTACCTACGAAGCCCTTTTTTCACCTTTCGTAGGTCTGTGGATCTGTGATGCATTTGTTCAACTCTCCTTGGGTCTGCAGACCTGTGGAGCCATCTCTCTTGGAATTTTCATTCCTTTCTAGCTTCTCCATCTCTCTTAAATTCTCTTTCTTCTCAATTGTGTATACTGGATCGAAGACTTGCTTCTTCTTCATCCCGAGCATATGCTCTTTCTCTCTTCGACATTGGTTGCTTCCCTGACTTTTGGGTGCATTCTTCTCTTGAAGCAATCAATCCTCTCATTCTTCTCTCCATTTTAGAATTATTTTGTGTGTTATTTCTTAATTTGGGGATGACACATAGTACTGAGACAACCTTTTACATCGAGGTCACTTTCACTTTGCTGACTCAAATCTTTTTAGTTTGTTGTGTGCTTGTGTGTGAGTTTTATATGTTCTAACCTTGTGATGTAATGGCTTTGTATGTTCTAACATTTGTTGTGTTATGCATATTTTTCTTGTCTAATGTGTTTTTTTTGTAGGTCTTCAGCCTAGGGGCATGCTTTCATGGCTCAAAGATTTATCTCCTTCCTCTACAGTATCCTTTTGGCATCATGATGTTATTTATGTTTAGTAGATTTCCTTTAGTGTGCATATTAGTGTAGATTCATATGCCTGCTAAAGTGGGGGCAAAATGTAATGTCATCAAATTGCACCCCTTACAATTTCACATATATTCTTGTATCCACTTTAGTGTCCACTCCCTTAGAACTTGTGTAGGCTCATTTTAGCCCTTGCATCAGCCTTTTTCCCTTCTCAGGATGCCCAGAACCCCTTTTCAGTAGCTACCTTCATATGTCATCTTTGTGTCAAACCTTGTGCTTTTCCCGTTCTCGTCATTTTGTAGCGTGATGTGTCTAGACACTAGTGTGCCACGCAGACATTTGTGCACCGCGCTAGTGTCCTGTGATGTTTCAACATTCAAATCATCATTTTCAAGCATGTTTTCCACTTGTCAGCCCCTTTTGTCAGTGGTAACAGCCCAAGATGCCTTGTAACAACTCAAAAAGCTTCTTTTCCCTCTTTAAAAGTTGTATTTTCAACTCATTTGGTCTTCTTCTCCTCCTTGGCTTCTATCTTGGAAATTCTCCCATATTCCTCTTGCTATCTTGCTTGCATAGCTCCATATCGCTTGTTACAACAGCCTCAGGCTCACAATATTTTACAATACCCTTTGTAACTCACTTGGCTCTCACAGCTATTGCTCTCTCTTTGGATTCCTTAAGCCTTGCAACTGATATCTCTTTTATCTTGTACTTGTGAGCATCTTGTGATTTCACACATCCCCTATCTATTGCAGCTCTACTTTGTGATACAGGCTCTCCTCCTTGAGCGGGGATTGCTTTTATCACTTCACATTTGCTTACTTTGTTTGCTCTCTATCTATTTGGTTGTCCGTGGAGGTGGGAACACCAAAACAGGGGTTTGACTGGGGCAAACCCCTATACAACCCCAACATTTTCTCTAGATCTTATGTATGCATGTATTGAAGACATTCATTTGATGGAGGCTCCATTAATTGGGTTTTTATGAGCATCTTCTATCTCTCATCCTCTTTATCATTTGTACTTTACTTCATTTCAGCTCTGCTACATTCTGTTACCTTTCCACATTATGTAGGTTCTTAGCAATCTGATTGTCAGTAGTCATCTAGATGTTTTCTGTGATAAACTCAGTTTTTGGTCTGTACGAAATGCCTAGTGCGCCTCTGGGACTCCAAAAAATCTCTGTGACCTTCTCTTTCTGATTCTAGAACTCTTGCTTTGTTCCCTAAGGTAGTTTAGGGAAGTTCACCCCCTGGGAATCTCTTGAGAATAAAGAGACTCATGAGTAGTAAATACCCCTTCTCTACAACCCAAAGGTACCTCCTCGTTATGAACGACACTATCAACCAAGTAATCATCAATTTGGTTTTGGCATTTAGTTGTGACTTGATTTATATAGCGGCCTAAGGGAAAAACCGCTTTGATTCGCCTTGAGTTCTCCAGTGCAGGATGCATCTCAAAGGCAGGCCCGATCTAAAGGTGTTGCTTGAAATAAAACAAATGTGAAACCCAAAGTGTTTTTCGTCACCCAAGATCATCAAAAGATGTGAGGGGAGAGGATACACACTTTCTCTTTCAAGCATGAAAAACATGGCATACAATGCATATAAATTTGATTTTTAATCCCAAAATTTAAAGTGCGAAGATATCAATTCATTTTTTATGTGCACCAAATTAGAAGCATTTGAGACTTCAGTCAAATATAGCAATGTGAAAATTAAAATGGATTTGTTCAATTTTAAGCACCAATTTTGAGTGTTTCTAATGGCCTCATTCGTCTTAATGTGGTCAACAAATGAAAAAAATTCGTTTGTTAGCAAAATGAAAGGTATTGGTCAAAATAAAGAACATTCAATTTTACAAGCACCAAAGTGAAACATTGTTTAACTAAGAAAGCTTTGAAGGTTCAATTTTAAGAACACCGATTTGAAGTGTGGAAGTTGTTGGTTCATTTTTAAAACACCAAATTGAAAGATTCTTTAAACTAAGAAAGCTTTGAAATTTCAGTTTTAAGAACACCAATTTGAAGTGTGCAAGTTGCGGGTTTAGTTTTACAACACCAAATTGAAAGATTCTTTAAACTAAGAAAGCTTTGAAAGTTCAGTTTTAAGAACACCAATTTGAAGTGTGCAAGTTGTGGAGTCAATTTTACAACACCAAATTTAAAAATTATTTAAACTAAGAAAACTTTGAAAGTTCAGTTTTAAAATTGAAGTGTCCTTGGACCTTTCGCCAACCCTGCAATGAAACCATTAGTTGTTCTCATGGAAACACATGCCACACTCCTGTAAGGGTTGCACAAATAACGTTAGAAAACTTCCAAAACACCCAAAACAGTCACACATTAGCGTTAGGTAAATCTGTAAAATAAAAAAAAGGCTTTGTAAATTGAGAGATTCAGAAAATACATCAAAAGCGACCTTGTTCCTTGCAATAGTGAACAAGTTTTAGGTCAATAGTGCCCTTGTAAATGTTAGTTCAAACCTCTTTTCAAAGAACCTGCAACAAAAAAAGTCAATAGTGCACAAGTTTATGTCAATAGCATTCTAGTTTAAGTTAATAGCACCACTTTTTAGGTCAATAGCGACCAAACAAAGGAGGAAAGCACATGCAAGTTTGGAGCAGAAACGTTCTAATTTTAGCAAAAGCGACCAAGAACCTACAACTGCTTATCAAACTCAAAGAAAATGTTAAATTCAAGGACCAAGGTCCCACTAAGTGTGTCAAATGTCGTAAAGGGGGAAATGAAACATATAAAAAACAAATGAATTAAACTAATTCAAACAAGATTAAGAATCCCTAAACCCATTACTCATGAAATGTGAAATGAAAGCCATGAATTCAATCAAATAATCAATTAAGAATCTTAAATGAATCCAAAACTACCAAAGGTTACCATACCATGTCGAAGTTGTATTCACATTGATGTTGAATTACATTTGTATCAATGCAAATCCTTCATTATTCGTTGCAAAAGCTTCAATGTGTGTAAAATGTCGAATTAGAATGTGATGATAACTCATAACGTGCTCAAGAGGTAACTATACAATGCTTCACTATGTAAATTCTAGATGATTTGTGAGAAGGTAGAAGATTGTTTTATAGATTTCCTTTTTTGAGATGAACGATCGAGATTACAACAATGCAAAATCTCGATCAATGGTGAGAACCCTTGAGAGGAAATAGATTGCTCAGTTAGCTTTTGTGATTGATCTAATTAAAGATGTTAATTGCACAATCGAGGGATTTAGATTACATAATCTATGGAATTGAGGAAATAGATTGAGAGGTTAGTGGGATTGAAGAATAAATGGGTTAGTTAGGAAATGGATGAATCAGTTAGCCAATCAGAGTGAGCAATCAGTGGTTGTGATTTTCTCAATCACAAAAGGGGTGAGGATAATTAATTAATTGAATTAATTAATTACTATTTTGAGTTGAAAGTGCAAGTCATGTTTGACTTTAACAAATAAAGTTGTATTTGTTTATTAACTATGGTTGTTGTAGTTTCAGTGGTGTTTTTGTTCAACTTGTTCCTATCGAGGTGGAGCTTGTTTGGGTAGGTGTGTGAAGGCTTTGGAGGTTGGGGCTCTCATCTCTTCTTCTCCTATAGAGGGGAGCTCCCTCCTATTGAGGTGGAGGTGGGATTGGCTCTGGTGGGGTGTTGCTACATGAAGATGGATGTGCTTCAGTGTTTTGGTGTGCTCTACAACTCCCCTATTGAGGTGGGGTTCTTGGAGTTGCTGGTGTTTTTTATTATGGGTTTGGGTTTGATGGTGTTCTCAAACATTAAGTTGCCTTTTTCTCTTGGCTCAGTGATATTTCTCTTGAGCAGATGGTTTGTTGATGCCCGGTTGATGCAGGTGGGTTCTATGTTCATTTAAGGTTTCCAGGTCCTTGTTAAAGTCTGGTTGTTTAGGGATCTAGTCCCTTTGTTGTTTTTTGTTGCAGCCTATGTAGTCATGCTTCTTGTTAAATGTTGTTGTTTTGCTGCTAACTGTATGTGATTTATCTTTTCTGTAACTTGTCTGCCTTGGTTAGGGTTACAGAGCCCTTCAAAACCGGTTGTTTATGAAAGTGAATAAACATTAAAAGGGAATGAGTCTTCCACAAAAATAAATAATAATGTCTCTTTATTTAGTATGTGGTTCAGTTGCCCCCCATGGCGTATAAAAGAATAAGACCATGTAAAGTGGAGAATGGGATCATTATATAAAAGGTAATTATGAAGTGGTGACCACATTGGCATGCATGATGTGTAGATGTGTACAAGTATGAAACCATGTAAATTATTAATGAGATAAAGATTATAAATCTCATCAAATTGAGTGCATGACATATTTATGGATTTGATTTAAGGAGAGGTGAAATTTTATAATCACTGTATATGGGAATGTGTTTTTCATATTTATGTAAATATGTATGATGTGATCAATAAAGTTCATGTAATGGGAGGAAAATTATTGCCCCTAATTAAAGGAAAAATAGTGACAAAAATGACCATTAACCATATACTATCAGGTAAAAGCAAGATATCTAGTATTGTGTAAGATATAAGCATGCAAGTACAATATAAAAAATGTTATGTAAGATGTTTTTTATGATAACATAATATATTTCATGTAGGATGTGATCATGAAATTTTAGTGCATTAAGTATCAAATACAAAGACATATGGTCATGTAAGATGGAAGCATGTAAAAGATAATGTAAGATGTAGTAATTTATTCATTTTTTCTTTGAAGGGAGTTGAGAAATTGTTTAGCTTGAGTGATAGTGTCCAATTGATGCCCCCAAATTGGGAAGTGAAGTAATATAGTGTATGCTAACAAAAATTTTTGTAAGTGTAAAATAGATAGGAATTAGAATGAATGGATAATAAAGGAGTAAAATTACATAAGTTATTATGAAAAAATCCATGTGAAGAGGAGTGAATATATAAAAATGGAGAGACACAATAATTGAGGCATACTAAAAAGGACTGAGAAAACTATTTAAAATAATTCAATTTTAATGAAAATGAAAGGAGAAGCACAACAATCTTGGTTCAATAAAAAAGCTGAACTGTTAACCAAAAAGAAAAGGCAACTATATTTTTGGTCTTGACATGAATTAAGTGTATTTAAGATATTTGTATCAATTGGAATCTTCCCAAATCCATAGATAAAAACATAAAGGTAAATATAAAATAAATAAGAGTAGGAAATGGGAAGAAAAATGATCTTGAAACAAGAATATACATGCACCAACTTTGCTCCATGAAAGGTGTATTTGCATCATCCACAATGAAAGGTCAATTGGGTAATTCATGATACTCCTTAAGAATGAATGGGCTCTCCAACATGAGTGAGAATCCATGACATAAGTATGACACCAAGCATGATTTTAGGGGAGAATATTAGCATATAAATCTAACAATTAGATAAATTTGTAGTGTTCTAAGTGGTTTGCATTGGAGTAATTGTACATGTACCAATGATATATCAATTGATTTCAAATGTGGGAGAGCTACTAATAATGGTCCCTCAAGATATGTCATGCACGTTAACATTTATTATTTATTTTTATATTTATTCATCTATTATGTAACATATGGAGGTAGATACGTAATAAATTATTTATCAAAATGTTATTTTAGTTGTATGGTTTCTCATACACCATTCTCATGAAGACCTATGCCTTTATTACCTGTATATTCATAAGGATATTATTATTTTATTTCAAAAAAGAGATCAAATATATATCACTATGAGTATATTACATTCCAAGTTCACCATTAAAAAGACAAGGCTCATCTATAGATTGTGTAGTTTACTTGGACTTTGGAATTTTTCTAGGTGTACTTGGATCCACAAGGGGGTGATGTTGAAATATCTTATTTTTATGTCATATATCCAACTATGGTGATATGTAATATAAGGTGTACCAATCACCGACATGGTCTACATTAGAATGTTATATATCCTCTTCCAAAGTTTTAAATGTATCTTTAATGGATTATGTTTAAGCAACAATAGTACTTCTGGAATCTATCATTTGAAAAATGAGGAAAGTATCTTCGTTAGCATTGACCTTGTATATTTTACCCTTGAATACAAATTTAAATGATTGATTGAGGTCAATAGAACTACCCCCATGGCATATATCCGTGAAATCCTTAAATTAATATTATGCACTAGTGGTCAATCATTAAATGGAATAAGGTATTTTGAGTAAGTGACCCCAAAATAAGTAATAAAGTGATAAAAACCAAGGGTTATTTTGTAATATTATCAAATCATTTTATGATTACCTTTGATTTTTGAAAATTTGGTGTATCTATCTTAAATTTATGTTAATAAGCCTCAATACATATGTTGAGACTAGAAATACTATCGAGTAATGCATCTTTGATATTTATTTTTCCATATGCAATGATGATGTGCAATGAAATATGATCATATATGATTGACTTATGTGGAAGATACTTAGAATTAGAAAATAATAAAATTTTCATAATTACAAAGATACTCTATTTTTTTTTGCTAGTTATGAATATTTAGTCTTATATTTGCTAATAATATTGCCTAAATCTTGCTTTAAGATATCCCTTTTAACTTCAAATTTATGTATGAGATCTTGTATATTATCTTAGCTTGAGTTTGTTATAGATGTTCAATAACATTGTACTTTATATTTTTATTAACATTAATGTAAGGCAACCCATGACATTTATTGATATTATCTTTTTGGCCTCTTATTAGATAATTATATGCATGACACATTACATGATAATTGTGTAATATCAACTATTTTGAGCATAAAAAAAAATTCGATAGAGAAATAGATGCTTATTATAAGACAAAATTATATTTAATCGCTTAGATAACTAAGAATTTTTACAAACAAGGATTAGATTCTCCTTGTAAAATAAATTATTTTTGGTTAGTTTTGAGACCATATGTATTACATGTATATATTAGAGAATTAGAGAAATTATTTGAACAAGCTTTTAAATAAGATAAAATAACTAGAACCTAAAGGGTTTTTCGTACATGTGTGATTATATGGGTCATTTTTTCCTCACAATGAGATCTAAATAATTTATTTTGGGTGTTCATAATGATATGTCATACAAGGTGGTAGAGGACTACCTATCATTAGTTAAGAAATTGATAGTCATTTTTTAAGAATGGAGTAAAGTAAAGTAAAAACAAGACTCACCAAACCATTGCAATGCCTCTCTAATCATTTTTTTCTAAATGTATGCATCAAAATTTATCATCATGCATTTTCTCATAATATGAAGAAATGAAGCATATATTACAAAGAAGCACCTTCACATCCATTAAATGTAATAATATTGGGTTCTTTAATAATATGATAATTATGAATAGTGTGAATCAGTTTATCAAGACATAATGGATCATTAAGTGAATATATGGGAGTACCAAAGGATGTTGAAGAAGTACTATCATGAGTTATATGTACAATACCATCATCATTAAGTATAGCAATATCATGATTAATCAAAAGATATGAAGCATCACTACATAGCCCATCATGCCTAGATATATCAATATAATAGAAGGTTGTGTTTATAGTCCAATCATTATCTACACAATGAAAGAGTTTCGATAATCATAAATTATATTGATGAACATAGTGAGTTTGTTTAGAATGGATGAGAATGTATCCATGACTAGAAATGTGTGAGTAATCATAAGATTTGTCAACAAAATTACACAAGTATAGGTTCCAAATTGGAAAAGTTAACGAAGGTTAATGAGGGTTAAATTATAGGAAATTATACAATAGTGAGAAAAAGATAAATTAATAGATGCACAATAAATCTCAAATTTGAAAATTAGATGATAAAACATAGAAATATATTAAATACAAACCTAAAAAAATTAAAGATGGATACCAAGTGAGAAACCTTAGGTTGGTACAAAATCACAAGTTGGACAAAATGGGAAAATAAACCACATCCTATAATTAACTTTGATGTCTAATTAACTTATAAATAATAAGCACAAGCAAACCTAAATTAGTTAAATGAGATAAATATATAAATGATAAGAGGGGGATTAGAAGCACTTATCTCTTTATCAATTTGTTGTTGATGTGCAAAGATTTTACAATTAGACTATGATTGACTATTAGAGTAAAATTTATATAATTAGATTTAGAGTACTAGAATTTGGATAAAGATAGGTCATGCATACGGTTTGGTCCATGCACACTCTTGTTTTATGTGATTTGGTTCATGTACCATAGATAATCATGTGTTGATTCTATTAGGACTAGATATTATAAACCTTGCAAGTCCTTATAATTATTTTATATTTAAATGCTATAGAAGTGGCTTCTCATGGAATGGACCACCAACATTGGAGGAATCTTTGATATTCCTTGTATGATGCATCCCACCACTTGGATTTCATGATATTAAAAATGTAAGAGGCAATCAAATTTTATTATGGTGTGTAATTGAATTTATGACATTAGAATATGTGTACAAGAATGTATCAACATGTGTAAGAGAATTGATAAGAGAACTAAATAGGAGACTAGATGGGGCATCTATGACCACTATTTATAGCATACATGTAATAACATCTTGTAGGATTTTTTAATGGACCAAATTTGAGCCCCCAATTTTGATGGGTGTACTCTTTTACCTTGGAGTTACATCCTATTATGGGAGGATTTACTCTTGGAGAGGCTCATATGGATTGAATTCAGACAAGTCAAATAAAGACTTGCCTTTAATTTTGAAATATCATGTGTAGTTTCTTAGATCTCCTTGGTCTATATACTAGATGCTTGGAATGGAGCCTAAGTGCTATTTTTATTAAATATTATTTTATTGTTTTTACTCTAGATATCAAAGACCTTCATGACAATACTTATCTGATTGTATTCTAATCTATTTGGTAATAATATAATTAAAGTGATTTTTGTCTTGATAGGTTTTTCCTAAAAGGGGTTTCTTGAGGTATATTCCATGTTGTGGGTATTCTTATTTGTTGAAATCACTTTATCATGTTTCTTATTTTAGATTTATTTCCTCTAATACTGGCACACATCTTTTATTTGGTATCAAAATTTATTTTCTTGATAGATCCATAATAAAAAGATGGATTATTTTTTATAATATAGATAGATAGAAATATGTAAAAATGAATATCAAAAAAATTAATGGTGAAAGGAAATATGCATCCACCCAAGATAATTTCCACATAACCCAAATTGATAAATCTATACAAACAAGTATTCATAATCCATATGCAAAAAAATAGACAACATACCATAAAAAATGACACAAGACATACCTTGGGAAAAACCCAACCTCCAAAAGCATCCATCACTCATATATTATTCAGCAATAAGCATTACAATACATCTTCAGAGTCCTCCATGAACACCTTTGAAATATCAAGCCCTCTACAAGCACTCCATGTCAACAAGCATATAACCACACATCCCATGTCATGCTTCAACCCTCACAAATGCTAACAAGAGATGCTCTCAACCCCTTATCTAAATATCCAAGCCAACCATCCAACCTTAGACAACTACCCATGTGTTTGTTTTTATAGAAACAAGCTCACACAAAACCACCAACTAGTATTGCATAAAACCATGCAACTAATACCATGCAACTAATACCATGAGCTTACAAAACCATTAACCCTTCATTTAATATTGGTAATATTTTTTCACAATATTGAATAGTATTCCCATGTGTAACCCCTCATTAAATATTTAACCCAATGTTACATACAACACATAAAATGACCCCAAGAATGCTAGACCTATGTGATGCATGCATCCCTAGATTTCGTAGGTGTGCCACATAATAAATAAATATTACATTAATAACATTATGCAAGGTGGAAAACACTCATTTTCCTAAAAAATGGACAAAACTTTAATTTGTGGAAGGTTAATATATAAGATCTACTTGTAAATAAAGATCTATGGCTTGTAGTTTTCGGTTAAAAACCTTTTAGAATGACCATGAAATACTAGGTAGTAATCGAAAGGAGGGAAAGTAGTTTAGTACACTTGTTACTTTCTAATTTGATATTCTTATATTTATTGGGAGATAACTCTATTGATAGCCTTTGTAGTAAACAATGTCCCTTGTCAAGATGCTTTTTTTTCAAAGTTGTATTTTCTGAGGATGAGGGATGATGATTCTATGAAAGAGAACTTGAATGGATTTGAAAGTGTGGTGATATATTTCTCTTTTTTTAATGTGAATATGAATCAAAAGGATCAATTATTACCTTGTTCTTTAATTTTTATTAGATTCGTGGGAAAATTTTGTTGTGGTGATCAAGACCATTGTCTCCAAGCTAAAACTTGAGGAGGTGGTTGGTACCTTATTTTTAAAATAAATGAGGAAAAATTTAGAATACATCAAGGATGACTTATTTATAATTGAAGGTTTCTTAAAGGAAAAATGAAATAAAAAGAAAGGATATAAGATATGAAAATTCAAGCATGTTGGTGTAGGTTTTTATTTTCCTAGTAGGATAATTTATTTTACCTTAACTTTATAGGTGTTTCCTACAGATTTATTAAGCTTTCTTAGGATAATAAAGTGATTTTATCATTTATTAACTAGGAGTTAAATTAATGAGTTGTCTACACCGTTAAGGGTGGAGTATTTACTTTTTCATCACTTTATTTAATGTTGGTGGTTATTGGTGGTCAATTCTCATTGGTTGATTTTCCACGTCCACCCTCTCCTTAGTTCTATATAAACTCACTACCTAGCTTGTATTTTTCATCTTGGAAGATCTTAATGCAATTATTTCATCCTACATTACATATCTCTCAGAGTTCTAATTTTTTATTATTTATGTTTTTTCAGTTTATGTAACTTTGAATTTATCTTAAAAAATTTCTTGTGTTATTCAATCTATTTCATATTTCTAACAAAGGAAAGGTCTAACTATCATAGTAGATCAAAGGTGATATGATAAAATTATAGAAAGAAAATCCATATTTATAAGTAGTGAAAGGAAAAGAAGAATATTAAGGATTAATTGTATTCTATAATTAGAATAGAAGATCTTTAATAATGATTTTGGAGATGTGTTCCTAGCATCTATCATTATGCATGTATATGGCAATGCATAATGAAATAATTCTAGCATTTTGTACCATGTGACTTGTAGGAGGGAGTGGTTTACAAAGTATGAAAGCTAAATTAGAGGAGAAATATTCTTGGGTGATATCTATATATTAAAATTAATGGGCATGGGAAGGTCAAGCTCATGTTTAGTTATAAAAATTTGAACACTCTATCTAGTGTTTTGTACATCTTTATCTTCGAAAAGAAACCTAATTTTTGCAAGTTAAATGATCTAGGGTTGTGTGTTTCTATTATTAGGGATGTAAAATGGTTATATGATCCATGGTATGGGAAAGGAGGTTCATAGTAGAAGCTTTTAGACTTGATGCTAGCACATTTACTAAATATAAGAGTTATGAGGATACTATTTCATAGGATCATGATTTCTTACTAAAAAGACTATATTGTGGCATGAATATTTGGGAAACACAAGAGATACATGACTTAAGGCCTTTAAATAAAAATATATGGTTGAGGGTTTAGTTTATTTTTCTTTATATTTTTACCTTTTTAATATTTCTATCTCTATCAACTATTATTGAACACTCGGAATACTGAGAGGGGGGGTGAATCGGTATTCTTTTAAACCACTTAAACATTTAAGCATTCAATCCTCATAGTATATTCAAATTGCAGTAATGAATGAAAGCATGAAAACAACCAATAACATCACATAACACATGAACACCAGATTTTTATGTGGAAATCCCAAAATGGGGTAGCTCATAATATATTATAACCGGTTATAGTATATTACAAAAGTGCTCACTGCAGATGGACTCACTGTCCAAGTGGAGTCACTACCCACTAAGAAAATAAAAGGTATAAGAGAGCAGTGGAACACAACCAAATTTGAACTATTACAATTGCATCTAACATATGCATGAATTACAATTCCTTTGAAGCTCAGAATACAGACTTTACACACTTCATACTAATCTAAATTGACACTTTGCTCTACTCTGCATTCGCCTTATACTCACATAATTCACATCTAAAAAATCTTATTACATATTACACAACTAAAGCATCAAAAGACATCTTACATATATATTTGCTTCAATCACAAACACCTACAACAACAATTAGGTCGGCCTAATTGGATGTATTATAGAAAATATAATATGTCAGCTCAATAACCATACATACATGCTTCTTGCCAAGATTCAACACTCATAATAATTAAAAATGGGTTAGCATGGACCCAAAATAGCTCATACATAATGGATCAACACTTATTCAAACTCTATAATACACAAAACTCATTAGGTCAGTACTGGTAGTGATCTAATAACAAAGTTTTTAACTGTACACCCACATTCGGACACGTGGATCTCTAAACTCTATGCCATATGGAATACACACTCTACTAACACCTGTCAACAACTCCACAAAAATGCAAATCCAAATTCCAATTTGTGGAGATGTGCGGATACACCAAAACATATGCACTAAACTAGAAAACACTTGTTATTGCCAAGCCAATACACTGTCACTCATAACTTCAACACCAGGAGCCCAAACAATATGAAATTTTGGATTTAGACTCTTCTAACAACCATAATAATTATCCCAAAATCGTAGAGCAATATTTTCTATATTGTACCAATGCGGACCCAATAACTAGATGTCCTATATACTAGAATACCTGTATTGATACTTAGCTGATTTCTCTTTCACCTATCTTCATCAAATCAAACCTTCTTGAAAATATCTACTGGATTAATATTTTCAAACATTCCCAAACTATACAAACTGATCTGCACAATGGTCTTCATACCAGATCACAATGTTGACATCAATGATGACACTGCAATGCATAACTGTACAACTTGTGCTCATTCCATATTCTCATGTTTCCAACAATGCATCAATGAAAAACTCCTTAATCTTCCAACAATCTCCCCCTTTGTCATTAATGGCAACATGCCTTAACTATCTCAAAAAATATTCTCCCCCTTTGACATCAAGGGAAAATGGTGCATACTACAATCTTCTCATATACTAGATCTCCCTTTGACTGATATATACATAATTGAAAACATAACTGACTCCCCCTAGGATTTATATCCAACAAAAATTTGAACTAGAAATTTACCTTATATCATCTGCATGTGTACATAGAATTTGAAATAGTAACTGAACTATATAAAAAAGAAAGAAATATTATCACCCAAAGGAGGAAGTTGACCCTTGCAGCTTTTCAAGATGGGCTTAACATGTTTTCATCCTCTCAACTCTTCTTTGTTATCCCAAGCATTCTGTATGTGTCTCAAATTCCATTAAGAGTTCTTCTCCTTCATCTGAAGTGTTGGATACTGGATTGAGCTTTGAAGTCTTATTAGCACTCATTAGGGCACTGGAGACAGGTATGAACTTTGAGTTCACCAGATCCCTGAGATTACCAAACTGTAAAATGGTCTTTTTTTTTCTGCTCTTGCAGTTGGAAGAACTACTAATGTAAATTTTCAATTGTTTCCCTTGTGCTTCCATCTAGGTCATGTGTCAGATCATAGGCACTAGAAGCTTTGTAAAACTGGAACTCAATTGATTCCATCATATCCTTTATGCTTTTTGTCAATTCGGGGGGCCACTTCATGCAAAACTTCCCCTTTAGTTTGGTAGCATACTCCTTAAAAGAATCAAGTAAAAAATTTAGATTTTCCATACCGAAGTGGGAATTGTCAATGATAGCACCAAGTATGGCTTCATGCAAAGCCTTCACTGCTTCATCTATCATTTCTTCACTCTTTTGATGAGTTTCTATAATTTCCTTCCTAGAAGATGTGTGGAAAACATCTCCCAATTCAAGCTTGTGAAGAGGTGAAATCTTCTCCATATCTACATGCCCCTATTGCATAGGCAGTTGTAATACCTGGGAAAACACTACAGGTTAAAACTTAAGTTGCATGCTTAAAAACTTCTTCAAATAATCTTCAGAGGAGCCAGAGGATTCACCAGTAGCCTTTACAGTCTCCTATGTAGCCTTCTTCTGCAAATCCTTTTCCTTATCACTAGTGTTAACTAGTGTATCCTTTTCCTTCTTTCCTTCTGCATCACAGATGCATCCTCACTCTTTTATTCACTTCTCTTCTCATCATCTTCACCAGTAGCATGTTCTTTTTTATTCGAAGGAGTGATTGTCTCTGGTTGGTCTTGAACATTCTCAACAAGTGTTTCAAATATTGGAGGAGGTGTAGAAGTATCATCCTTTTCAATGTCTTCTATGATAGCTTATCATTCTTCTACATTCTCCTTTGTATTGGTGTCCTCAGCAACACCTTCCTTTGCTACATTCACTTCATTGGTAATATTTTCAAAATAAATTTCTTCCACTTCCAGAAGAACATTATCTTGTACATTTCCTTCTTCAAATCCATGCTCATGTTGAGCATCATCATGTTGTACATTTTCTTCAACATTCACATCTCGATCAAGCATCTCAGTATTCACTTCTTTTGTGCTTTTCGGAGTCATTCCTGATTTTTGTGCCATCTCAACTACCTTCTCTAAAGTCTCTTTTTGGAGCCTTTCATGATCATTTTGATCGTTGCTCATGAGGGTGGTCACTCTACTTTATCTGAAACTCCTTACTACATAGTTTAGCTAATGTGGCTTTATTATCCTCAGAGAGAGATGCACCAACCTTTTCCAAAGAATAATATTTTATCTTTTCTTCTTCTTCTATAGCCTTTTTCCTTCTTGCAAGTAGCACATTCCACAGATCTTTATTCAATTGCTTCTCAATGTTTTGCATGTTAACTTAAAAAAAAAACAATATATTTTATAATTTTTTCCACAATGGTGGCCTTGTCCACATATAATGCAGCAATCTCCTCAAGCATTTCATTCTCTACAATCCCATTGAATAAGGCACCCAAATTCATAGGACTATATGTCCTTACCAGAGATTTCTTCTTTTCCTTTTTCTTCTCTATCGGTATCTTTTTCTCTTTTCTAGACTCAGCCTTTTTTTCTCTCATTTCCACTCTAAATCCTTCCTTTTACTTTTCTACCTTGACCTCACTGTTTGTATCAACAATATCAAACTTCATTTTCTTTTCACTTTCTTCACCTTATGAAGCTTCAGCTTTCCTCTTGTATACCAATCGTGATCCTTCTTCTTCCTCTTCATCTTCAACATTAACACCCAAGTACTGCTCCCTTGTTGTCTTGGTCTTCACTCTCCTTCTTACTGGGGTAGTTTGTTGAGCTACAAGAGAAAACTTTTCCTTTTCAAGCCTCTTTTGTTGCTTTACCGGAGAGGTATTTTCCTTTACCAAAGCACTTGTTTGTTTTGTAGGCATACTTGTATCATTCCTCTTTGTTCCACTAGTCGAAGGAATAGTCCTAGAGGACTTTGAGGCAACCAGAGGAGTGGTAGTTGTTCTACCAGATCTCTTGACATTTGATGAACCTACTGGAGCACCAAACTTAGCCTTTTCTTCCTCAACTTTCTCCTTAGTGAGCCCCATTTATTTTGCAAATTGTGCAATCATTTTATCAACAGTCTTCTTTACCTGTGATTGTCTTTGATCCATGTGAACCTTCATTGAATTCTCTTCATAAGTTCCATACCTCTCTTTGGAGGTGTCTCTTGGTTTTCTTAGCATGTATTCTGCAAACCCTACAATATCTTGCTTAGTGATTTCATATCCCATCTTTGAGATCCATACTATTCTGGGTTCTACAACTTGTATGATGCATTCATCCTTTGTCACCAAGAATGTAATGTTGTTCTTGTACTTCTCTACCATCTTTTGGAAAATCCTCTCCCTTTCTTACATCCTCTTCTAAAATACTGCAAAGAATGCCACAAGGTCATCATCTTGTTCCTTAGCATCTCCAAGTCCTCTTAAAAATTCTCTAATCTGGCATGCTACAGGTCTACCTTGTAGCCACATAACACTCTTTGTTCTGAGGAGTTCTCTCAAGAAGTAGAATAATAAACAAATAATCAAGTGTGCCATACTTGTAAGGATACCTAGAATCCTTTGTCTTCTATAGATTTTCCATTAGTTTTTGTCTCAATAGCTCACATAAGTCATAATCCACTCCTTTCTTAATCATCTCATAAGCTATGTTGATGGTAGTGGCTAAAACATAATTCTCTTTGTTAGAGAATTATAGCTTGTGACTGATCATCATCGATGCATATTTAATAGTTGGGTTTCTTATCTCCTTGGTGGTCAAGGCTCTCTTGTCATATGTTGCACCCATTCTCTTCATTACAACCTCATTCTTTATAGACTTAAGTACCGGAATTGGTCTGATTGAACATAAACTAGTCACCTCCCTAATTACCCCCTTGGTAATCATGTTGGACCTATATGTCCATACAAATCTGTCACGAATTCAATTGAGTGCAACTCTTACCCAAGCATTATCATGGAAAAAGTTGGGAAACCCTTGCCATACATCGAGCTTCTTTGTCACCAAATTTTGATATTCAGGTGTTAATGCAAAGTCATAATTGGTGAGTTCTTTTATCCATACATCACCAAGCTTCGTGTGGTCATACTCTTTCAATTTTCCATGAATGTATATTCTTATATCCTCACTAATGTAGGACACCATAGGGAACCCTCAAGAATGCACCATTAGGGTCAACTTCTATAGATTTATCAGGATGTTTCTTGAATTTAAGTCATGGTCATTCAGACACTTCAATAGCCCTTGTAGTAGCCACTTAAATTTGTTCTTAAAAAGCTTTCTGAAAGAGTAGGGCAAGTGAAAAACTGTAAATACCTTTTTACTTTGCTTTCCAACTAGGGTTTTCGTTCGCACCATATCTCAATTGCTTCAAACACACTGCTTTTCTCTTTGTCTTCTCTTCTTCTCTTGAATAATTGTTTGCAAATGAGTTTTTGTTAAGTGAGATCCCTTATAAACCTTTTCCACTTAACCTAATTTCACATTGAAAACTCAAACTGAAAATCTGGTAAAAACCCTATCTATCTACACAATCAACTTCAACTACTCTGCAAAATTCTACATCATGATATTTTCTACTGTGATCTTCTCTAATAGATCAAATTCATTGATATACATCTCATATTCATGCATTGAAGCATCAACACCATTTCTCTGGCGGGGGATGAAAGATTTCCATTAAATCTCCCCTTGAGTCAAAGCTCTCTATTTAGTTTCTGAAGGAAATATCTATAGCAGATGCTAGTATAGACTCATTCTTAACCTCTGTCTCTTCCTTCTTTTTCCAAATCTTGTCCATCTCTTTCTTCATCTCTACTAGATCAACCTTTTTCACCAGATCATTCTTCTTTACTGGATTATCCTTCTTCATATTTCTGCTTCTACAAAACTTAGAAATGTGTCCAAGACTATTGCAATTGTAGCATATGACATTATTTTGACCAATCTTACTTCCATTCATTCTAGATCTACATTGATTAGCTTTATGCCCAAATCTATTGCATGTATAGCAATATCCATTAAAATATTGAACCATTCTACCATTTTTATAACCATTCATCATTTTACTTCTGCACTCACTAGCTCTATGACCAAATCTCTTGTATGTAAAGAATTGACCGGGAAAAGATTGAACATTTTGATTCATTTTTCTTCTACATTCTATAGCCTTATGTCCAAATCTATTGAAGGATTAATAGGAACCATTAAAAGATGGGTATCTTTGTGCATTTGGTTGTCTAATCAGAGGTCTTCTAGCTTCATTCCTTTTATTATGGATCTGCTTTCCCTTGTTCTTCTTGTCTTATGTCTTCTTTTCAAGATAACTTGTAGTTTGATTTGTCTTTGAGATTTTTCCTATATCCAACCATAATCCACCTTTGTCTTTAGATCCTTTCTAATTTACAATCATTTCATCAAGCTTTGTAGAACCCATCTTGAATTCCTCTTCAGGACTCCTTTCTTTTTCAAGATATGATCTCAGATTCACAACTTCCTATTCAAGCTTTGTGCATTCTTCAAATTTTATTTTCACCATTGCATTCAAAAATTCTTGAATTATTATTTTTCAGCAACTTGCACCTTCAAACTAGTGATTTTTTCATTTGCTTGCTTCAAATTTTCAATGACCTCCTTATGTCTTTCTCTAAATTTCTTGATTTTCTCTCTCAATTTTTTGATACATTCATCTACTTCTTTGATATTTTATTTCAAATATTTTTTTCACCTTCAATTCTTTCCAAATCTTCAAGATAAATTTTGTGTTCTCCATTCATATAAAATATGCAATCTTCTTCTATAATTCCAACTATAGGAATCTCTTCTTGAGGAATAGGTAGTCTTCTAACAGCTATGTGTTCAACCTCCAATATCTTCCCCAAGCGGTTAACCTCCTTCCAAGGAACCAAGCTCTAATACCAATTGTTGAACACCCAAAATACTATGAGGGGGGTGAATCAATATTCTTTTAAACCACTTAAACATTTAAGCATTCAATCCTCATAGTATATTCAACTTGCAATAATGAATGAAAGCATGAAAACAACCATCAACATCACATAACACATGAACACCAAATTTTTATGTGGAAAACCCAAAATGGGAAAACCATGGTGAGGATTAGCTCACAATATATTATAAGCGGCTATAGTATATTACAAAAGTACTCATTGCAGGTGGACTCACTATCCAAATGGAATCATTTCCCACTAAGGAAAGAAAAGATAGAAGAGAGTGGTGGCACATAGCCAAATTTGAATTGTTACAATTGCATCTAACATATTCATGAATTATAGTTCCTTTGAAGCTCAGAATACAAACTTTACACACTTCATACTGATTTGAATTAACACTCTACTCTACTATGCATTTTCCTTATACTGAGATGATTCACATCCACAAACTCTTATTACACCTTACAACAACCAAAACACTAAATTTTTTTTTACACATATATCCACTTCAATCACAAACAACTACAACATCAATTAGGTCGGCCTAATTGGATGTATTATACAAAATACACTATGTTAGCTCAATAACCATACATACATGCTTCTCAC
This sequence comes from Sequoia sempervirens, assembly GCA_007258455.2. Taxonomy (NCBI): domain Eukaryota; kingdom Viridiplantae; phylum Streptophyta; class Pinopsida; order Cupressales; family Cupressaceae; genus Sequoia; species Sequoia sempervirens. The sequence goes on along the minus strand of VDFB02358134.1, from coordinate 182,695,092 downwards.
CAAGATTCAAAACTCATAATAATTCAAAACAGGTCGGAATGGACCCAAAATAGCTCATACATAATGGATCAACACTTATTCAAACTCTATAATACATAAAACTCATTAGGTCGGCATTGTTAGTTACCTAATAACAAAGTTTTCCAACTGTACACCCATATTCAAACACGTGTATCTCCAAAATCTGTCATTTGGAATACACACTCTACTAACACTTTTCAATAACTCCACAAGAACACAAAGCTAAATTCCAATCCGTGGAGATGTGTAGATACACCAAAACATATGCGTTGAATTGGAAAACACCTATTACTACCAACTTGATACACTGTCACTCATAACTTCAACAGCAGGAGCCCAAACAATATGGAATTTTGGATTTAGACTCTTCTAACAACTATAATAGTTATCCCAAAACTATAGAGCAAGATATTCTATAGCGGACCAATGCAGACCCAAAAACCAGATGTCCTATATACCAAAATAGTTGTATTGATACTTAATCGATTTCTCTTTCATATGTCTTCACCAAATCAAACCTTCTTGCAAATATCCATTGGATTACTATCTTCAAACATTCCAAAACTATACAAGATGATCTGCACAATGTTCTTCATACCATATCACAATGTTGACATTAATGACAACACTGCAATGCATAACTATTCAACTTGTGCTCATCCCACATGCTCATGTTGCCAACAAATGCATCAATGAAAAACTCAGTATTCTTCCAATAATTATTCATTTTTTTTATTCCTCGTGCTTTTTTAATTTATCAACAAGTGGGAGAACATTACGATTAGGTTTTATAAACCCTACAAGTCCATGTTTTTTTGTGTTTTAATGTGTTCTAAAAGTGGCTAATCAAGGAATATGGTTCCATATTTAAGGGAATTCACATATTTATCATATAAATAATCCTACCACTTTGTTTATATGATATGATGTGTGCAAGAGAGAATCTAATGTCATTAAATGGTGTGACCACATATATAAAATTTTAAGATTCCTAAGAGAATATATAACACTTGTAAGAGCACTAATAATATATTTATATAAGAGACTAGGTGGAACATCTTTGATTTCTATTTATATCTTGTGTAAGAGAATCTTGTAATAGTTTTGAGTAGACCAGATTGGAGTGTCCAAGTTTAGTGGGTGGAATCTTTAAATTAGGAGTTACTATTGAACATAGGTTGCTATTAATGTCAAAGGCTATCAATGATGACAAAATTTGTATTTAGAAGTTTGTCAAGGATGAAGGAGTACTTTGAATTGCCATTATATTCCCCTTGACTTAAAGTGTTATATGTTAGAAGTTCAGTATATTTAGTGTTGGTAATTTTGTTGTCAGGATATAAAATCAAGAAATATATATTATCAATTGTTGTTGTATGTTTGCAATATCTTGCTTGCATCTATTCTCTATGTCTATGGTGGTCGGAAGTATGTATCATTATGTTTCTATTAAAGGGCATCTTTTGGGTAGAGATTTATCTGATAATACAATTATGGTCCACATTTCCTTTAGAAATGCATTTTTTCTCTGCAGTTTGAAAGGAGAGTATGTCTTCAGTTGTACTATCAGTTTCTTAAGTTTTCAAAGGTGTGGTTTAGTGTGCAAGAATTTTGAAGTGAGATAAAGCTCTCTTTTCCTAACTGTCAATCTATTTGTATTTAAGGTGTGTGTGGTAACGACTAGTAGCGTGTAAAATTTAAATCTTGCATGTGTGTTAAGATAGGACCAGGTTAAGGTCCTTATGGTAGTGCACGACATCAAGTTATTTTGACGACAAGAAAATTTAATTTTAGACCATTGTGTTACACATTTCATGTAATTTAAATTTAGGTCCACCCTATGTCATCCTAGCTATTTGTGGATCCCTGGACGACATGGAAGAGTGTTAATGTGATATCATGTATATATTTCAAATAATCAAATGCATCAACATGAATCAAAGAGTGACTACATGAATTATAATTATATATGTGTGAAGTAGAATTAGTCACTAGTGCAAATTTGTAACATGCCTCAAATTTAACCCACAAAATTTTCCCTAATTTTTTAACTTGTAAATTAAATATCATAAATGCTCAATATCATGATCATCAAAAATTTCCTTTCATTAACATAAAATGCACATAGAATATACCATTACATGAATGAAGTAAACATTACATAATTTCCAATAAATTAAATTCATCTTTCAAATACCTTTTACAAATGATTCAATATCATAAATATATACATATCATAAGTCGCAAGAGTTTAGTGGTTCAATGGTTGAAGTTCCCACCTATGGATCTCACTTCTGGTCGAGGTGTTTACCTATGGATCACACTCCTATTTCGCAAGACTCGGCAGCTGATTGCAAGAGGGAGAGCATCATGAAAGTGATTTTCCTCCAACAACAAACATAAGTGGTCCCCCACACATCTTCCTTCCCAAATAGATGGCCCTACCCTTCAACGAAGAGTTTGGTATGAAAACCATAATAATGCACATCTAAGTATCTGGTGTTGTGTCCTACATATCTAGTATGACCATACAAAGGATACCCTCCTACTAGCATGATACTACTAACTAGTATGTAATCCTAGATCATAGTGTATGGACAAGGCATAAGCAACAACTTTTACACCTACTTTGGCTAGCGATTCCATATATATAATAATTCCACTTTCTACGAGTGATGCAGGAGCATCCAGGGGTACCAATCAATCCTGCACACCCAAAAAGATTTATTTTATTTTCATGAATTTTGGTGTGATTTTTGTCTTGCAAGCATGATATATTTCTTGATTTGTCTTCCTTCAACAACTTTGAAAGGAAACCCTTTCCATACACTTGTTAGTGGAATGAATTTTAATTGTAAAATCATTTCATTTGGTTGAGAGATATTTTATCTTCATTTGTAACTCCTGATAATTTGAAATTGTTGGTCATTAGTGCTAGAATCTTTGTGGTGCAAGTACTCGAGGTAGTGGAGGAGTAGGAATGGGATAATGGATTTCAATTTAGGGAAAAGATTTGAAAATTGTTAGGAAAGAACAATAAAGAGGCCAATTGCATGAATTTCCATGCTAGAATGGAAGAGGTAGAGTTTGAACTACATTTTTTTTGAACGAGAATATTCCCTGGGTCGTGACTGTGAGACCCAATTTTAGTAAATTGGGCATAACTTTCTCATATGGTAACAAAATCAAGAATTTCAAAATGATCTGGAAAGTTGAGAATGAGGTACACCAAACCTAGAAGGAATTTTAAAATATTAGTGATGATCAGGGAGCAATGATGGACAAAAGTGACAGGTTTGTGGAATTGTAGCTAATTTTTGAAACTTGTCTATAGGTGTTTTGCATTCTAGACTTGAATCTTTCCTGTAGTTGATTATAGTTGCAGATGGGGCTTCCAATATGGATTGTAATAGTTATTTTCTAAGATTGTAGAATTGAATGAAATAAAATATTTTATGTTGGAGTTTTTATTTTAAATTTTCTCAAGTGTTGATTTTGTGAAGGAAAGCTACAACAATTAACAAACCTCTTTGGTTTCCCAATTGTTGACTGCATCAATTAGTATCAAAGCAGGTTGATCTTGTTGGGGTGTGAGATGTGTTGAGTATGAGTTTTTTGCAGGAGCTTGTTTTGGTGAAGAGTGAAGTGGTGAAGCTGCAAGAGAGAGAGAGTTGTGAGAAAGTATGTTTGTTGCAGGCATGAAAGAGGGTTTGTGACTACTATCCTCCAGTAGAGGTTAAGGTTGGGTAGAAGGTGCACAAGAGAGAGGTGTGTCCTCCAGAAACCATCTATTGGGTAGAGGATAAGCAAGAGTGAGAGAGATTGTTGCAAGGAGGACTTGTAACTGTAGAGGGACTTGTGAATCTCTGAAAATGGCTTTGAAAAAGAAGACAAGATGGGTCATTAGAAGACCTATGAGGATGTTATTTTGGGAAGAGTATTGGGAAAAAGTGAGAGAAAATAAACTCTTTGCAGAGTTGAAAAATATAGAAGTGAGATTGGATGCCCTTGAGGAAAGCTTTGGAATGAAGAAGCAAGCTATAGTTGAGGAAGATCAAGAAATAGATGAAGTTGAGTTTCATTGTTTGTTTCATAACAAATTTGCAAGTAATGATTTATGTGCAAGGGATGAAGAAGGAAAGGAAGTTGTAATGGAGGACAACGAAGAGAAGAAAGAGGAAAATCAGAGGTTTGACAAAGAGGATAGAAAAAAGGAGAATGTTGAAGTGTAGTGCTGCAGCTCTATGGTGGAAAGAGTATGGAAAGAAAGTCATGTGGGAGCAGCCCACATAAATGCAGATGAAAGAAAGAAAGGAAAGAAGAAGGGCACAAGGAAAAAATGGAGAAAGAAAGAGGTAGTAGCAAATGTGCATTTTGTTGAGGACATAAAAGAAAAGAAAATTGAAATTACATGCACAGGAGAAGAGGGTGTAATAGAAAAAATAGAGGTATTATCTTCTTCTTTGGAGTTTTGCAAAGAAATTATTAATGTTGATTTGTATGCAGAAGAGGTAAAGGAAAGTGTTGGAGAAGATGATTTTGAAGTTGGGGCAGCGATTGGTTCTTGGAAGAACATAAATATATTGAATAAAATGAAGCAGTTGAGTGCAAAGGATGAGATGAAAGAAGAAAAGAACAATATTGCAGCAGACAATCAAGAAGAAAAGATTGGGGCAGTAGCAGAGGAACAAGAGATTACATAGAGTGAAGAAGAGTATATGGGGAAGATAGTGAATGGGGAAAGTGAAGGAGTAGTGGGAAATAAAGAAGAAGATGACTTATTAAGGCAGATTGCAACAGTTGAAAAGGAGTGGCTTGCGTTAACAACAGGTGAAATAAAAGTTACAACAAACATTAAGGTAAAATTTGAGTTTTCAAAAAAAATTGATGATAAAGAAAAGGTTGATTCACATGAAAATGACATGGTTAACAATAATGAATATGAGAATACTGAAATTGATGATACACTAGTAGGGAAAAAGAAGAAAATTAAGATATTTGATGACTTTTTAAAATTCATTGAAGTTGATGTTAAAGCTGATTTGTATTTTGAAGAAATGGTGAAAGAAAGTGAAATGAGAGAGATGGTTAGGAGCAGAAATAATATGTTACAAAATGAAAAACAATAAGGTGTGATGACTCTTGTTGACATAGAAAAAGAAGAGGATGAAGGAGAAATATGTGAGAAATATAATCAAATAGAATTCATTGATTTCTATGAATTTGTCAATTCCAATTTGTATGCAGGTGTTGAGAATGATAAATTGGAATGGAAATATGAAACATGGTATAGAAATATGAATTACATGAGAGGAAGAAAGACATGAAAAATAAAGGAAAGGAGAGACGTGAAGATTCAAAGCAGGGTAAAGAAGAAGAAACAGATTGATAAAGAAAAAAAATGGTTGAAGAACAAACATAGAATCTTCAAATGTTCATGACCTCCAACTCATGGAACATTTCTTCTTACCCTGGGTGTTTGATGCAAGAGCATCTAGGGGTACCAAGGAATCTTGCACACCCAAAAAAAATTATTTTATTTTCGTGAGTTTTGGTGTGATGTTGGTCTTGCAGGCATGATATATTTCTTGATTTTTCTTCCTTCAACAACTTTGAAAGGAACCCCTTTCCATACACTTGTTCTTGGCATGAATTTTAATTGTAAAATAATTTCATTTGGCTGAGAGATATTTTATCTTATTCATCTATAACTCCTGATAATTTGAAATTGTTGGCCATTAGTACTGGAATCTTCGTGGTGCAAGTACTTGAGGTAGTGGAGGTGCAGGAATGGGATAATGGATGTCAATTTAGGGAAAAGATTTGAAATTTGTTAGGAAAGAATAATTAAGAGGCCAATTGCATGAATTTCCATGCCATAATGGAAGAGGTAGAGTTCAAATTGCATTTTTTTTAAGGAGAATATTACCTAGGTCGTGACTATGAGACCCAATTTTAGTAAATTGGGAATAACTTTCTCATACGGTAACAAAATCAAGAATTTCAAAATGATCTGGAAAGCTGAGAACAAGACACACCAAAATCAGAAAACGCTTTAAAAAAATTGTGATGATCAGGGAGCAATTATGGACATAAGTGATGGGTTTGTGGAATTGTAGCTAATTTTTGAAACTTGTTTGTAGGTGTTTTGCATTCTAGATTTGAATCTTGCCTGTAGTTGATTGTAGTTGCAAATGGGGCTTCTAATATGGATTGTAATAGTTATTTTCTGAGATTGTAGATTTGAATGAAATAAAATATTTAATGTTGGAGTTTTTATTTTAAATTGTCTGAAGTGTTGATTTTGTAAGGAAAGATGCAACAATTGACAAACCTCTTTGGTTTCTCAATTGTTGACTGCATCAATGAGTGGAGTCGTATGTTCACCCACCCTTACTCGACTTGAAAACTATAATGACCACTGAACCTCAAAGGTTACATTCATAATCAAGGTTTAACAAAACTAATAACACACTAATAGTAACATCATAGACCTTTAAAGGCTTGTCATAATCACTAGATTACCCTTTTACATACTTGTAAGGTTTTCCCCAAGATTAACAATCATAAAAAGGGTTTCATTCAAAGTGGTGTCACACAAATATTGAGTTAGTAGACCAAATAGGTCTAACACAACCTATTAAATACTCGATTACATACTTGTAACACTCTAGGTCTGGCTACTCCTCTTCTTCAAGTTCTTTCTTTTTAATCATGAAAGTAAATATTCTCTTACTTAATACATAATCAATTAATACTAATGACTCCATGTCACTGACTAGACACATCTAGTCTTAATATAAAACACTATCAATATGTCAACATGTATAGTAATTCAAAATTAAACTTGATTCAAGAAGATTACTTCTTCGTATTGAGTTTCAGACTCTTTGTTGTCATATATAGTATGGCTCCATCCTTATAGGATGCCATAACCAATATGGTTATCCTTGACGTCAAATAACATATAAAGTCTTAAGTTTATAATAATATCCCATAATATGTCAACATAACAAGCTATTAACTTGTAATAAATCATCTAAGAACCTTTCGAATGATCTCTAATTCCCTCATGGTTCTTTCCAAGTTATCCTTTCTATCATCTGTGAGACCCATCTTTTCAGTACCAAGGATTATATGATATATGTCATTTAGTATGATCTGCATAGACAATTTTTAATTTTGAATATTTTGATATCATGGATTCTAGCTTTGACTTACTGATGTTATCATAGACTCAATACATTTCTACATGTATGTTGATCTTTATTGATATGGGTTTTGTGATGCCATGACGTTGATTGAATTAATATGATGCTTTTTGTTATTATTATCCTATGAGCATATGTTAATGTGATTAGATGGATTCGTGGATATGGAATGTAATGCAATTATGATTTATCTTGTTGGAATTGATAACATGATAATTATGCCATAAGGTGAATAAAGGGGTGAGTTGCTTAGTTTTGTTAATGTTTTTACATAGATATCATGTATTTTCATGTGTTGTTTTATTATGATGATGGATTAACGTTGCAGTTGAGTGTGCAGGTTAGTGACCAGTGGACTTGGGGAAAACACCAAGGTGACTTATATCATGTTGGTTTGTGATGTGTTTATTAAGTGTTGTGCCAATAAATGTTACTATTTTATCATCCAATGTCTTAGTCAGTGCAATGGTAGTAGTGACATTATAAATCCAAGTTTTAGAGTGATTTGATGTATTTTAGTTATGTTTTGTGGCATTTTCATGACCCTAGGTAATCAGGATGGACCTTGAGGGGTGACCTTATGAGTTTAAAAACTAATTTTGAGGCCTTAGGATCCTTTTTTAGGAGCACTTTCTACAAGTGATTAAATTCAAAGGATAATGCATGTTCAAGAGCCTACTCATCAAAAGGGTGAAGGGTGTTCAAAGGGGGAGAAAACACTTGTCATTTATATAATTGATCATGGGTGTTTAGGGTCTTAAGTGGGGCTTTTGATTTGAATTATTTTTCAATCTTGGTTTCCTTGATTCATACTAGTTTTTCTCTTGGCTATCAACTGAGAGGAGAGCAAAAAAAGGGAAAGAGAATTGGGAGAAAAATCTTGGAGAGAATATTGTTGATTTGCATCCACCTTTCCAATTTTTAAGAGATTGTAGGTTGGCAATTGCTACCCCTTCTTGAGCTAATTTCATGAAAGGAATGTAAGCAATTATGTGAATGTTTGTGTGGTTCACTATGGTTTTTTTGTTTAAAAAATACTGGTTATGTTGAATGTTTGGCTTGTTCGGAATTGTTTGTGGTGATCAATGAACCTCTATAACATGAAGGTCCCATTATGTATGGGGTTTAAATTGGGAGAGATGTTCCATTGAGGGGTTGATTTTGAGGGTAGGAGTACCCATGGAACCAGTTGTTGGTCTTGGAATAAAGGTTAATGTGATATGAGGTATGTATGGAGGTGGATTGGATGTATATTGAGGTTATGTAAAGGATGTATGGAAGTAAATTATGTGATGAAGTTGAAAATTTGTAAGGCTAGTTATATAGAAATTCTACTACTCATCCCCTCTTCATAGAATATCCCCACTCCCCCTTTTAGGGCTCATGAAGTTGAGTCTAGTGTGGTGTGTATTGTAATGTTTTAAACTTGTAATGTGGTCAATTGATGGAATGTTTCTGTGTTGTGTTGTTGGTTATGTTTAGTATTGTTGTTGTATGTTCTTGACATGACAAAAGTGTGTTGTTGTGCAACCCATTCATTATCACTCCTTCTATGTCCTTGTAAATTGATTAATAGTATACAAAAAAAATTATGATAACATTAACCACGATTAAAGGTAGAGCTAAGATAGCCTATTGATGCATGATACTGGAATATTAACATTAATATCAACCCATATGCCTTAGGTAATCAATTCGATACTAAGGAAATTAATGTCAATATTTTTAAAGTTTAATATTTGCGTAGATACTATTGTTCTAATGTGGTCATGGGAAATTTAAGTTATTAGTAATATTGGTGGGTTGACCAAGGAAAGTATTATTATTATTATAAGTAATTTTAAAGGATAATAACTATGAAATGTAATGTTACTATTAAGAAGTCCAGTGAAATGAAGGAAATATTATTATGAGTACTTTAAAAAGATAATAACGGCTCTGAATATATATAAAATATTACTATTAAGGAGTTTAGTCAATTAAGATTATTATTATTATAAGTATATTTAAGGATAGCAATAAATTTTAAAAATAATAAATAATATTACTATTAAGGAGTTAGTGAATTAAGATTATTATTAATATAATTAATTTATAAGATAGTACCAATTTTTTTAAAATATAACAATAATAATATTACTATTAAGGAGTTAGTGAATTAATATGATTATTATTATAAGTAATTTTAAAGATAATAATAGCTCTAAAAAAATAATAATAATAATATTACCATTAAGGAGTTAGTGAATTAATTGTACTATTATTGTAAGTAACTTAAATGTTAAAGTAATTACGTTGAAATATAATATTACCAATAAGGAATTTTCTAGCGAATTAAATATACAATGTCCAATATTTTATTCAATCATCAATAACAAATCAATAATTTAACTAATGGAGGCAATATCGATAATTATTTAAATATTCTAGATTATTATATATTTACTTAAACTTCTAGGCATAAACACCAGGATAACAATGCATGATAGTGTAAAGATTGTAATTGATTGGGAACTATCCTCATCTAACTTTCATCAAGAGCAATGTAAAAATCTTGGCAGAGCCATGATGAAATATTGTAATCCAAGGATTTTCCTATTGTATAAATCAAGAAGGGCTTTACTTGAGATTATAATAATGATGATAAAAGTTATAGAACAATATCAACATTGATTGTAAAATGAGTAACATTATTAAAAGATCCTAATGGTTATCATTGTTGAACGTTACCAATAAATGAGGGTTTTCATACTAACATTTATATCTATTTTTTTTTTTAAACTATAATTTTATCCTTAAGGTGTTGCTATTTTATTTTAACGATATTAATAATATTCAATAGTAATATCCGTTTTGATAAGCATGATCATCAACATTAGTGGCAATAGGTTTGAGAGAACTTTTATTCGGTACACCAAGGAAAAAATGGATTTTAATATTAATTTTTCTCTATGTAAGACTAATGTTAATACAAGGGAGCAGTAGCTATGTATAAACTCACCTGTCAAGGTGCATTGGTTTAATACATTGTCAAAAAAAATTATTTAATTCTTTGTCCTTAGTGTTAATTTAGATGGACATGACATTTGGTATCAGAGCTCGGCTTTTCAAAACACTGGGATCTTTGGGACGACGTGAAACATAAAACTAATTAAGTTAAAACCTTGGTATGTGTAGGATGCATTATAGAGTGAGGGGAGGAGATCGTGGGTGCGAGGTGCCGCTAGAGTCACACCACACAGAGGATGTTCATCAAGGAGAGCATCCAGACTTGGGACCGTAGATACTACAAGCATTGCAAAATTTGATAGGAGTTATTGACCAAAGACTACCAACAATAGAGGCACTACATGTAGAGCAGCCAGAGGTCGAGGCCCAACATGTAGAGGAGCCTGAGATTGAGGGGCTTAATGCAAGGTCTTGTGAGTGTAGCAAGAGTCCCCCATGTCAACAGGGAGCACGAGTAGGGGAGTCAAAGGATTATGTACGTATTCCACCACCACCTGAGGCACCGAGGGTTTTACAGAGCTCAAGATATCAGCTCTATGACTTGCTTCACCTTAAGCTACCAGAGTTCACAGGATCCACCAATGGGTTGGAGGCAAAGTCATGGTTACTTATCCTTGACAGATACTTCGGGTTGCAAACATATGGGAGAAACCTTAAGGCTAGGGTGGTTATTCATTTGTTGAGACAAACCGCTTCTACTTGGTGGTGCCAAGAGGAGCGGAAGTACCACTTATCCATGGACACGATCACTTGGGATACTTTCTTAGAGTGCTTCAAAGCATGCTACATTTTAGAGCATTTTTGTTAGAGGCGTATTGATGAGTTCCACAACCTACAATAGAGGGGTCTCACCGTGGAGAAGGCATACAAAGCAGAGGAGGTACATAGCAGGGCTCAAGAGTATTGTGAGTAGTTTTGAAACCGCAACTAGGGCCAGTAGGAGCACAACTCTCATAGACCACCCCTTCTAGTGAAGGGAGGGTTTAGACCTACATTTGTGACTCCTAGGCCACAACAGTCATAGCATCAAACACAGAGGACTGGACCACAATAAGGTGTACAGGGTGGATCCCCCAAGACATGGCATGTTTAGAATCCACATAAAGACCAGAGACCCCAAGGTCAACAGACAGTGCCCCCTCGATCCAAGTAGTCATTCAAAGGAGGACATAGTGGTTTTGGGAGGTTGGATCCTCATAGTTTGGTAGGGCCAAGCTAGCACAGGGATAGATGAGGGGACCTTGTTATGTTTTTGGTAGTGTGGTTCATTTAGCTAGACAGTGCCCACAAGGTTTCACGGTAGGAGAACCTTGTCCTATAGCCTCGTAGCTAACAGTTGGAGATGTGGGAAAGTCCCATAGGGTTTTTGTGGTGATTGAGTACTGCTAGGCTGAGCATTAGGCCACCATTATTGAGGCAGTAGGTATGATTGATGATGTATCATTTAGTATATTGTTTGACTTAGGAGTATCATATTCTTTTATTTCCCCAGCTATAATGGATCACTGTAAGCTAGTGGCATCTAGGAAAGATGATGGGTGGGAGGTAGAGTTGGCTTCAGGGTCCAAGGTGGTCATTGATTGAGTATTTCATGATTTCCAGTTGGCTATTGGGGCTATTACTACCATGGTGGATCTTCGTATCACTCCATTGGGATCCTACAACATAGTATTAGGTATAGATTGGCTTGGTGCACATCAAGCTAAGATTGATTGTTGTCACAAGATAGCTGAGTGTATGGATGATCAGGGTATATCAGTGGTAATTTTAAGGATGCATAGACCCATTTCACTTCACATGATATTAGCTATGCAACTAAAGCAGTGTCTGTGGAGAAGGTGTCAGATGTTTGCCATCACCATTAGTGATAAGACCAAGGATTTGACAGAGGTTTAATTGGATGATCATCCTATACTTAGGGAGTTTGTAGATGTTTTTCCATCAAAGTTACCATAGATGCCTCCCTGTAGAGAGGTGGACTTCCACATTGATTTAGTTTTGGGAGCCTAGCCAATCTCAAGGGAACCCTACAAGATGACTACCGAGGAGCTCAATGAGCTCAAGATTTAGTTAGAGGAGCTTTTAGAGAAGGGGCACATCGACCTAGCATCTCACCTTGGGGTGCACCTGCCATCTTCGTCAAGAACAAGGATGGGTTCCTTCGCCTTTGCATTGATTATAGGCAACTAAAAAAATTGACAACTAAGAACCACTACCCTTTGCCCAATATTGATGACTTGTTTGATTAGATGAGGGGAGCAAAGGTGTTATCCAAGATTGATTTGAAATTTGGATACCACCAATTGCGGATAGTGGAAGCAGATATCCACAAGACAACGTTCAGGGCTCATTATGGACATTATTACAGTGGTACCATTTGGTTTAACGAATTCCCCAGCAATGTTCATGAGTTTAATGAATGGGGTATTCTGCACCTTCTTGGATAGATTTGTGTTAATATTCTTGTATGAAATTATAATTTATTCACAGACAATAGAGGAGCATGAGGAGCATTTGAGGCAGGTTTTGCAGTGTTTAAGATGAAATCAACTTTATGCCAATTTGGCTAAGTACTCATTCTTTCAAACAGAGGTTCAATATTTGGGGCACATCATTTTAGGAGATGGTATCTCAGTAGATCCATCGAATATTAGTGCCATTATGGATTAGCCAGCACCCACTAGTGTAACAGAGGTTAGGAGTTTTATGGGACTAGCAGGTTACTACCATCATTTTGTGGAGGGTTTCTCCAAGATAACATACCCCATTACTTCCCTTCATTGAAAGGGGAAGAGGTTTGAGTGGATAGAGTAGTGGGAGAGGGCCTTTCAGAACCTCAAGAAGTGTCTCATGAGTGCTCCCATTCTAGCAGTACCTGATCTGACATTAGATTTTTTGGTTTGCACAGATGCATCATTGTGTGATCGCAGATGAGTCATGAAGACTTAAGACCCACAAGTTGAATCAACCCATGCATGATTTAGATCTTTCAATATTAGTACATGCACTCATGAGATGGAGACATTTTCTCCTTGGCCACCACTTTGAGCTTCATTCTGACCATAGAAGTTTGTAGTACATCTTCACGCATCCGAACTTGAATGCTCGGTAGAGACATTGGATAGAGTTTTTGTGTGAGTATGACTTTGATGTACATTACATCAAAGGGAAGGAGAATGTAGTGGCAGATGCTTTATGTAGACAGTGACATGAGATGATGGCTATGATAGTGAGTACAGACTTGAAGACTCTCATTTTACAACAACTTCCAGTGGATGGATGGTATTGTGAGGTTCAAACAGAGTTTCAGTATCAACGGGCCCTTAAGGGAAAATATTTAGGATACACATTGGATTCAGATGGGTTATTACGTTATAGAGGGCTTGTATATGATCCACAGATTGGGGATCTACGGGTAGTGATTTTGTTAGAGGCACATAGGGATCCTTATGCAACACACCCAGGGGTGAAGAAGATGCATGCAGATCATTGCTAGTTGTATCATTAGGCAGGGATGTGTAGAGATGTTGCAAAGTTTGTAGTTCAATGCATTGAGTGTCAGAGAGTCAAGGTCAAGCACTAGCACCCGACATGACTCCTTTATCCCCATGAGATTCCAGAGTGGAAATGGGACACCATCTCCATGGATTTTATTGTTGGTTTAACCTTGTCTTCTCATCACCATGATGCCATTATGGTGACGGTTGAAAAGTTGACCAAATTGGATCACTTTTCTCCAGTTCAGACTACTTTTATAGTGCCAGCAGTAGCAAGGGTGTTCTTGGATGACATAGTCAGGTTGCATGGGATTCCTTGCAAGACTATATCAAATAGGGATCTAGTATTCACCTTAACCTTTGGAAAGCATTACAGTAGGCCTTGGACACCCAACTCAATTTCAATACCGCATACCACCCAAAGATAGATGGGTAGACAAAGAGGGTTAATTAGGTATTGGAGGATATGTTGCACATGTATGTGATGGATCATCAGTATAGATGGGAGGAGTACCTTTACCTAGTTGAGTATTCCTACAACAATAGTCATCATAGTTCCCTGGGTATGGCACCTTACCAGGCGTTGTATGTTAGACCTTGCAAGACTCCATTGAGTTGGGATAGGATTGAGGACATAGTTTCTATTGGTCCAAAGTTGATACAGGATATGGAGCGATAGGTAGTTCTAATCAAATAGCGGTTATGGGAGACTCAGGATCGACAAAATATGTATGTAGATGCTAAGAGGTTAGATTGGAGCTTTGCAGCGGGTGATCGAGTTTTCCTGAGAGTTCGGCCGCATAAGATTCCAATCTGTTATGGAAAGGGCTCTAAGCTAGCACCATGGTTTGTGTGTCCCTTTGAGATTTTGGAGAGGATAGGACATGTCGCTTATTGTCTCTCCTTGTCACCTAGCCTATCATGTATCCATAATGTTTTTTATGTTTCAATTTTTTAAAGTTATGTGCATGACCCGTCTCATGTTTTGGAGTGGAATTTCCTATAGGTGGAGTCAAATGGCCAGTTGGCGTTGGAGCCCATTTGCATATTGGGTCATTAGACGTTGGCCCTTCAGGGGTGAGAGCTGGACCAAGTCAAGGTCCAGTGGGACAAATATGATGAGGTTGTCACTACCTAGGAGGATGCATCACAGATGAGGACATTATACCCTCACCTCTTTGGGGACTTCCAAGAGGAAGTCGAACCCTAAGGGGGGAGGATGTGAGACCCGTCTTTTCAGTACCAGGGATTATATGATTTATGTCATTTAGTATGATCTTCATAGACATTTTTTTATTTTGGATATTTTGATATCATGGATTCTAGCTCTGACATACTGATGTTATCATAGACTCAATACATTTCTACATGTATGTTAATCTTTATTGATATGGGTTTTGTAATGCCATGTCGTTGATTGAATTAATGTGATGATTTTTTATTATTATTATTATCCTATGAGCATATGTTAACATGATTAGATGGATTTGTGGATATCAAATGTAGTGCAATTGTGATTTATCTTGTTGGAATTGATAATATGATAATTATGCCATGAGGTGAATAAATGTGATGAGCTTCTTAGTTCTATAAAAAAAAATTACATAGATATCATGTTGTATTTTCATGTGTTGTTTTATTATGATGATGGATTAATGTTGCAATTGAGTGTGTAGGTCAGTAATCAATGGACTTGGGGAAAACACCAAGGTGACTTATGTCATGTTGGTTTGTCACGTGTTTATTAAGTTTTGTGCTAGTAAGCATTGTTATTTTATTATCCAATGTCTTGGTCAGTGCAATGGTAGTGGTGACATTTTAAATCCAAGTTTTAGAGTGATTTTATGTGTTTTAGTTATGTTTTGTGGCATTTTCATGACCCTAGGTCAAAAGGATGGATCTTGAGGGGTGACCTTATGAGTTTAAAAACTAATTTTGAGGCCTTAGGGCCCCTTTTTGGGAGCACTTTCTACAAGTGACAAAATTCAAAGGATAATGCATGTTCAAGAGCCTACTCATCAAAAGGGTGAAGGGTGTTCAAAGGGGGAGAAAACACTTTTCATTTACATAATTGATCATGGGTGTTTAGGGTCTTAAGTGGGGCTTTTGTTTAAAAAAAAAATTAGTCTTGGTATTCCCTGATCCATACTAGTTTTTCTCTTGGCTATCAACTGAGAGGAGAGAAAAAAAAAAAGGAAAGAGAATTGGGAGAAAAATCTTGGAGAGAAAATTGTTGATTTTCATCCACCTTTCCAATTTTTAAGAGATTGTAGGTTAGTAATTGCTACCCCTTCTTGTGTTAATTTCATGAAAGGAATGTAAGCAATTATGTGAATGTTTGTGTGGTTCACTATGGTTTTTTTGTTTAAAACTTACTGGTTATGTTGTATGTTTGGTTTGTTGGGAATTTCTTGTGGTGATCAATGAACCTCCATAACATGAAGGTCTCATTATGTATGGGGTTTAAAGTAGGAGAGATGTTCCATTGAGGGGTTGATTTTGAGGGTAGGAGTACCCATGGAACTAGCTATTGGTCTTGGGATAAAAGTTAATGTGATATGAGGTATGTATGGAGGTGGGTTGGGTGTATATTGAGGTTATGTAAAGGAAGTATGGAAGTAAATTATGTGATGAAGTTGAAAATTTATAAGGTTGATTATATAGAAATTCTGCTACTCATCCCCTCTTTGTAGAATGTCCCCACTCCTCATTTTGGGGCTCATGAAGTTGAGTCTAGTGTGGTGTGTATTGTAATGTTTTAAACCTGTAATGTGGTTGATTGATGGAATGTTCCTGTGTTGTGTTGTTGGTTATGTTTATTATTGTTGTTGTATGTTCTTGACATGCCAAAAGTGTGTTGTTGTGCAACCCTGTCACCTTGGTTTTTTCCCTAGCTTTGGGGAGGGTTGTTTTCAACCCTAAGGTTAGGAGGAGAGCTCCCATTGGTCTTGTAGGAAAAATATTTTGTTGCATGTGTAGGAGACATAGGAAGAAAGAGGATCCATTTGGAATGGAAATATTGATATATGAACCTAATGTTGTGTCTAGTTTATTTGACAAGAGCGAATGTGAAAGTGTACAAATATTTTGTTTAAGTGAAAATCTAGTGTTGGAAATGTAATTACCTTTTTCTTTTACATATACCATTGGTTAGCTCTTGTTGTTGTAAAATTTTGTTGAAATGTAGTCATTAAGAAATAAAGTATAGGTTAAAGTGAAGTGACTATGTTGTCAAATGCTTACTTTTGCAAAATATTCCTGAAATATTGTTATGAAAGGAAAATCTAGAAATGATCCTGTAGATCAAATTGCTTGAGTTTGGGTGTTATAGTTAAGTTTGTAGAGTGCATCTTCAATGGACTCCTTATTGGTTCAGGTGAAGACCTACAAAGATATAGAAAGTAAAAGTCAAGAAAAAAAAATAGTAATATTTCAAGTAGGAGGGAATAGAATTAAATGTTGCAAAATCTTATAATTATTTTCCATGTTGTTTATCCAAAAGGTGTGTGGTAATTGATGCAAGTTCTATAAAATGTTTTATTTTCATGTTTATTCCTTTCCAAAAAATGTGTATAGCAGAATCTTACAAATGTTTCTATGTTTACTAATCTAGAAGATGTGGGTGAGTAACAGTGGAATCTGACTTGTTGCATGTTTCCTATTAATGTCTTTAAGATGTTTCTCCAACAGTGGCTGAAATATTGTTACCATTAGTTAGTAACCTGAAGATGCTTCTCATATAAAAGAATATGTAATAAGATGTCTTGTAGCAAAGAAAGAACAAAGAATAAAAGGATTTATTTCAGCTTACCACCCTGTAAATGTAGAATTTTACCCTTTTATAGTTTCTTGTGCTATTTAAGTCAATGTGCAAGTTTTAATCCCAATATAGAAAGTCATTCTCTGGGGAAAGGAATACATAAAATTGATTTGGGATTATAATTTTTCTGATAAAAAAATAGTGATTCGGTAGCCAATGCTTTGGCTTGATTATCCTAAGCTAGATTGCTCCTCTACCTTAGCCATGATGGTGAGGAAACCTTGTTAGGGAGCTTCAGATAAAACTAGAAGATACATTTTTTTTAAGGGAAGGGGTGGCCCCATTGAGGGAGTCGTGGCCTCTTGTGGAGGTCACGGCCTCCCAATGGAGGTCGTTCCTCCTCCATCTGGAACGGTGCCTACTATATAGTCTAGCATGTTATTCTACAACAAAGAAAACTTAAACAACCTACACCAGTGATAACGGAGCTATGATGCAACCTAAAAATGGGATTAGGAAAGAAGGTAAGTGTATCAACTGTAACAAAATACTTTGAAGAAAAACAAGACATATAAAAGGGGGATAAACCGTATATATTGAGGTGTGTCGTTGGTCTGTCCAAAACCAACAAGCTTGTCTTTAGAGGGCGTGACTTTATTTTACCCCAACCAGACACCATGAGACTGCTCTCATCGACTGTATTAGAGAGCACCCCTCACTTTATTGCTCTACATCCATTCTCATGCTACCACAAGGATAAATCCAGAAGAGAAATATAACTTAGGGTTTCACCTTATGGAGAAAGAAGATTGCTATGAAACATATATTGGAAAATATGCCCAACATCTTTTGGAAAGTGTTTTATTTTTAATCTAGGAAATGACAAAATAGGGCGCTCTATTTCTCTTTCAAAATGGACATAACCCCAAGTATCAAATGCATTTTATTGCATGTTGATTTATCTTTGATCTAATTCCATGTCAATGCTCAGGTTGTCCTCCATACTTAAATAAATGAGCAATTGTGTAAGAGTCGCATGGTGGAATAATCGATAGGGTAAAACCTCCTTTATATATCGTGTAACCCTGTAGAGAAGTAAATCATTATCACTCCTTCTATTTCCTTGCAAATCAATTAACAATATAAGAAAAATTTGATGATAACATTAACCATGATTAAAGGTAGAGCTAAGATAGCCTATCAATGCATGATACTGAAATATTAACATTAATATCAACCCATATGCCTTAGGAAATCAATTCAATACTAAGGAAATTAATGTTGAAATTTTTAAAGTTTAATATTTGTGTAGATACTATTGTTCTAATGCGGTCATCGACGATTTAAGTTATTAGTAACATCGGTGGGTTGACCAAGGAAAGTATTATTATTATTATGTAACTTTAAAGGATGATAACTCTAAAATGTAATGTTACTATTAAGAAGTCTAGTGAAATGAAATAAATATTATTATGAGTACTTTAAAAAGATAATGATGGCTCTGAATATATATAAAATATTACTATTAAGGAGTTTAGTTAGTGCAGGAGCACCTTATGGATTTCATGCCTCCATGAGGCAACTTTGGAATTTTGGTTTAAGTTTGATTATTTAATGATGTAATAAGGTCTCATAGACCATTTTGAACATGTTGTAGGCTCTAGGAGGTCATTTGGGTTTATTTGGGAAAAATTTGCAAAATGTAAAAATTGTCAAAATTACAAAAATGTAACTTTGGGAAGTTGAAGAGTTATAGTAGTTGTAAAGTTGGTTTGTGTCAGTTGGTTTTAGTATTTTTTGGTGTATTAAGTTTAAATATTCCTTGAAGAGGCTCGAATGAAGGTGGGAGTTTGTATTGTAGTTGAAAATCATGAATAAAACTTTGTTTTTCCTCATAAATTACTAGTAAATGGTTGTTGCAGGCCATTGTACAGCCCCGTACAATTTTTTGTTGATCCATTCTGCATTTTAGTTGATAGATATGTGAGGTAAAAATAAAATAAAAAATTGTTTCATTCAATTCCATTGAATTTTGAGCAAGATATTACAATTTTTTGACAAACGGGTTATAACCCTGATTTAGGGTCATAGTAAGCATTCTAAAATGTATTACTCCATTTCTCACCATTGAAAACTCCTAAAAATTGGTGTACATAGGGATATATATGTATTCTAATAGATCTCCAAGTTACAGGGTCTGAGGATAAGGGTTTTTTCAATTACAACGATGCCCTAGGTTGTCAAACAGTGTTTTGTGAGCAAATAAGGAGCATAGAGGCTAGGAGTTGATGAAAAACCATTAGAGAAGCATGGGAGTTGGTTGGGAAAGAATAAGTTGACCACATTGAGATTGTTTGAAGTGATAGTGAAGATATATTTGGCTTGGAACCATAGGAACCAATAAACCCTCATGATTACAAGCCTAAATAGGCCTATTGGAAAACCGGGGCAATCACTTTTGAGTCCTTTGTTTCAAAGAACCCTATACTAAATTTTTGATATGTCTTAGAAGGCCCAAAAGGGTATTTAAATATGATTTCATAGTATTAATTGGTTGGTTTCCTTGATATTTGTGAAGGACTGTTCCTTAGTGGAAACCTACTAGGTGAAAGGGTGGTTGATAAGAGAAGTTTGTCATTTGGTGAAGTCCGAGTTATTGAAGACCCTCCTTGGT
Source organism: Sequoia sempervirens (assembly GCA_007258455.2). Taxonomy (NCBI): domain Eukaryota; kingdom Viridiplantae; phylum Streptophyta; class Pinopsida; order Cupressales; family Cupressaceae; genus Sequoia; species Sequoia sempervirens. The sequence continues at coordinate 182,674,920 of VDFB02358134.1, read as the reverse complement.
TTAAGTCGGTAATTTTTATGTTGTTTAAGGTCGTTTGAGGATTCAATAAGAGGTTTTATGCCCTGATCTTAGTTTTGGATGTTTTGAATCAAGTGCTTTGTGAAGAGAATGATGAGTCAAAGGTGGATGAATAAGAAAGAATTGTTTGAGTTTAGTCAAGTTGTGATTGTTTGAAGGTTTTGTGAACCTTGTTATGCATCAATTGGTATCAGAGCTCAGAAGGTCTAGGAAATGGAGTTTGGTGTTTGTGTGTTTGTGTGTTTGTGTTTGTGTAGGTTGAAGAGAGAGCTTAGTTTCCAAAAGACTAGGTAGAGGAAAAGAGAAGAGACCTAGGTGAGGAAAAGACAAGAGGAAGCAAGGTTAAAGGGACTTGCTTGAAGAGAAGATGGATTTGTTGAGGAGGTACTTATAGGTTGAGGGTTCACAAAAGAAGAAGCAAGAAGATAAAGAGAGGAAGAGGAAAGAAGAAAGGATGAGGCAAATAGAGGTTGAAAAAGAGATTAAGGAACTAAGGCAGGCTTTGGAACAAGTAATAGAGATGAGAGAAAGGTTGGTAGAGATATGGAAGGTTGAGTTGGATCAGTTGAAGCAATTATCAAGCCAAGAGTCAAGTTGGCACTTATCAGTTAAGAGAAATGTTACATGGCCCATTAAGAAGATAGTTCAAAGGAGAAGACAAGTGAAGATAATAGAGGAAGAAGAGCACTTAGAGATTGCAGCCATATCAGAGTTTGAAGGCACGAAGAAAGCAGAGGTGAAGGATGAATTTATTTTGGAGGGAAATGATGAGTTGGTGTCAAGACCTAATGCTAAAGAGAAGGTCAAGGATGAAATGATATTTCAAATGTATGGTGATGTAATTTTTTCTTCATTATTTACAAAGGAGGATAGTAGTTTTTCTATTTCTTTCATATCAAATATTAGTAGCCTTAACAAAGTAAAATATAGAGAGGTAGAATATCAGATGGGAGAGAAAAACAAAGATGCAAAGATCATGACTACATTACAAAGGCAAAAGGACAAGGAATACATCTATCACTTTCTTGTTGTGATAGCAATTTTGAGGAGAAAAAAACCAAAATTCAAGATGAAACAAGTCATGGAAGAGGAGAAAGGTGTTGAGACAGAGATTGGGATACATCCAAGCATGAAGGATCAGATTCAAGTTGACAAGACAGTTAGAAGGCTAGTTTGCTTTGACAAGTTGAAACCAAAAGTGAAAATGAAGACCAATTGGAGTTGTTTCAAAGAGGACAAGAGGCATATCATAGAGGACATCAAGGAGGAGCATTCAAAGGATGAAGACATGTTACTACCCTCAATGCAAGAGGGCTTGGATTTTCTTTTGGTCGGGAGTTTGGTGCAGGAGCACCTTATGGATTTCATGCCTCCATGAGGAAAATTTGGAATTTTGGTTTAAGGGTGATGATTTAATGATGTAATAAGGTCTCATAGACCATTTTGAACATGTTGTAGGCTCTAGGAGGTCGTTTGGGTTTATTTGGGCAAAAATTGTAAAATGTTGTAAAAATTGCAAAAATGCAACTTTGGGAAGTTGAAGTCATAGTAGTTGTAAAGTTGGTTTGTGTCAGTTGGTTTGAGTAGTTTTTGGTGTATTAAGTTTAAATATTCCTTGAAGAGGCTCGAATAAAGGTGGGAGTTTGTATTGTAGTTCAAAATCATGAATAAAACTCTATTTTTCCTCAGAAATTATTGGTAAATGGTTGTTGCAGGCCATTGTACAGCCCCGTACAATTTTTTGTTGATCCAATCTACATTTTAGTTGATATATATGTGAGGTAACAAAAAAAAAAAATTGGTTTCATTCAATTCTATTGAATTTCGAGCAAGATATTATAAGTTTTTGACAAACGAGTTATAACCCTGATTTAGGGTCACAATAAACATTCTAAAATGTATTACTCCATTTCTCACCATTGAAAACTCCTAAAAATTCGTGTACAAAGGGATATATATGTATTCTAATAGATATCCAAGTTACAGGGTCTGAGGATAAGGTTTTGGGCAATTACAACTATGCCCTAGGCTGTCAAACAGTGTTTTGTGAGCAAATAAGGAGCATAGAGGCTACGAGTTGATGAAAAACCATTAGAGAAGCATGGGAGTTGGTTGGGAAAGCATAAGTTGACCAAATTGAGAGTGTTTGAAGTGATAGTGAAGATATTTGGGGCTTGGAACCATAGGAACCAATAAACCCTCATGAGTACAAGCCTAAATAGGCCTATTGGAAAACTGGGGCAGTCACTTTTGAGTCCTTTGTTTCAAAGAACCTTATATTGTATTTCTAATATGTCTTAGAAGGCCCAAAATGGTATTTAAATATTCTTTCAAAGTATTAATTGGTGTATTTCCTTGAAATTTGTGAAGGATTGTTCCTTAGTGGAAACCTACTAGGTGAAAGGGTGGTTGATAAGAGAAGTTTGTCATTTGGTGAAGTCTGAGTTATTGAAGACCCTCCTTGGTTTAAGTTAGTCATTTTTTATGTTGTTTAAGGTGGTTTGAGGATTCAATAAGAGGTTTTATGCCCTGATCTCAATTTTGGATGTTTTGAATCAAGTGCTTTGTGAAGAGAATGATGAGTCAAAGGTGGATGAATAAGAAAGAATTGCTTGAGTTTAGTCAACTTGTGATTGTTTGAAGGTTTTGTGAACCCTGCTCTACATCATTAGTCAATTAAGATTATTATTATTATAAGAATATTTAAGGATAGCAATAACTTTTAAAAATAATAAATAATATTACTATTAGGGAGTCAGTGAATTAAGATTATTATTAATATAAGTAATTTATAAGGTAGTAACAACTTTAAAAAAATAATAATATTACTATTAAGGAGTTAGTGAATTAAGATGATTATTTTAATAAGTAATTTTAAAGATAATAATAGCTCTGAAAATAATAATAATATTATTATTACCATTAATAATAATATTATTACCATTAAGGAGTTAGTAAATTAAAAGTATTATTATTGTAAGTAACTTAAATGTTTTTGATTGATTAAGCAGGGAAAGGGCCCTAACCCCTTACAAAAGTAGCAAAACAATCCAAAGAAATAGTAACCAGACAGAACAACATAACAGAGGAGAAAGCAAAACTAAAAGGAGAACCACTTCCCCTCACCCAACCAACCAAAAAACATACTTCAACCTACACCAACTGAATCAAAAGATATAAACCTATCTAGACTCCAATAGAGTTTTAACCAGTCCATATTATCATTGATCCAAAAAATAAGGTTATATAAGTATAACCTATTAAAAGTACCCAACAAATTCTTGATGTTCATGAATCAACAATTTTTGGGTATAGGGCTTTCTTACACTTCTAGGGTTTTGCACCTAAAAGGAGAGAGGTACACCAAAAATCGTGACGGCTTACTCAAGACTAATGTAAATATGATTGAAATATATCTAAGGGGAATTTCCTAAATGTTGAGAACTGATGAAAGATATTGAATAATGAATGAAAACTAAGGAAATGCAAGATGTTTGAAAAAACGGTATGATATGCAAAAAGGCCTAGAAAGATGAATAGAAATACAAGTAAAATAGAACAGGAAAGTAAAATAGAAAGCATGCACCTGGAAATGTGTTGAATACTGGAATGAAGAGTAGAAATGTTGTCGATCCAAAAATTTTGACCTATTGGGAATCATACGCCATTCTAAGTGAATTAGTCCCAGATTTGGAAAACTACACTAGAGCCTGTTTCAGCCAAATGGGTATCTGAATCCACAAAAATCTCTGGAAAACTTGTACAGTGGGACTCATACACCACTAATGGTGTATGAGTCCACTTTGACTTTTCTAAAAACTCGAAAGTCGAAATGGAAGCTCTCAGTCTGCTCTTTTGTTCCTCCAGGTGTCTAATTCTAAAACCCTAATTTTTGGCATTGTGAGTGACTTTTTGTGGATATTTTGACCTAGCCAACAAGGAGATGACTTCAAAAATTTTGCAACCTAATCTTCAATGATTTCTAAGTCTTTAAAGTACTCATATCTACAAACACACAAGGAGAGAAAGAGAAAATATTGATTGTTAGGGCATGGGGGTTTGCCTTGGTCAAACCCCTTTTTAGGTAATTAAACCAAAATAAAGAAATAATATAATGAAGCATGAAATAATGGAATTAGAAACTTTCCATGATAATAAATCTTGAATTTCTGCAACAATGGATGAAGAATCTTCCCTTGAATGACTTAGAAAGCTATCTTGATGACTTAGAATGCTAAAACCCTAGCTTGATTGACTTGAGATGGATAATGAATGAATCATGAATTAGGGTTTAGAAGCTTGTTTATATAGGAAATCCTACTAAAATTCATGTTAATTTGATCCCCAAGGCCAACATTGACAAAAATTACTTAAAACCTAAATTTTCTCGCTCAAACCCCGAAAAATAACTCAAATGGGACTCATTCGCCATCAAGGGCGAATGGGTCCCACCTAGATGGGACTCATTTGCCCCTAATGGTGAATGGGTCCCACAGGGGCCATTCTGCTAGCTGGAATGTCGGGAAGTGAAGAAATCAAGTTTATATGGTGATTTTGTCAAGTATTTGATCAAATTAAGCCTCGAGATGCACAATATGGGGTCGTAAGGGCCTATTAATGATGATATAAAGGGTAATTAGGGCTAGGGACACAAAGTTTAATGTGAAAGTATGATTAAATACACTTTACAACATAAAATGAGGTCCACTTAGCCTAGAAAGGCATGACATCCAATGTGAATGTGTAAAACACATTACAACACTAGATTAAAAACAAGTTTAATTTACAAGCCTTCTAGATTAATGTGAAAATGCAATTAAATACATTTTAAAACATTGAATTAGGGAAAAGTTAAGTTAATTTTAGCTTAAAATGGGCCCAATACCTAATGTGGATGTGTAAAACACCTCACAACACTAGATCAAGGTGAAATTAAGTCCAATTTATCATTAATTATTCCCATATCAAGCAAGGAGTACTTTTTTCTACGCTACAGTTTAGAATAGAAATAGAGCTTGAATACATATAGATCAGGCTTATCGAGCCTTTACCACAAAAAAACCTAACCAAAGAGCCAAAAAACCTGTTAATAGAAAACATCAGACAGTAGAGCCAAACAAGAACTAACGATTAAGCATCCTCAATAAGGCTCCAAGCCTTCTTCATGTCCTCCACTGTATCCTCGAGGTTGTCCTTGATCTCCATCTTCCCATACCAATCAACTTCTTCCCTGTTCCCTTTTTTATTTTGTTTTTTTTTTATTTTACCCTGTCTCGAGATAGTAGCCATCACCACTCTTTTCATCACTGCATCCATAACCCTGCAAATGTTCAGCATAGCATTCTTAATAACTTGAAACCTATTAGAATTGTCTTCTTTTTGCATCATTTTCTCAAGAAGCTCCATCCTTTCTTCTAGCATTTCCATTCTTGTATTCTCCATTACCGTTTGCTTATCTTTCAAGTAGTCTTCATTACCAGGGGTACCCATGTTAATAAATGTATCCTCCAAGTTAATAGGGGTTTCAGTAGCCTTTCCTTTTTCCTTAACCATTCTAGTATCCTCCTCCACATCATGCTCTTCCTCCTGTTGATTAATTCCTTCTTCCTCCTCTTGACTCTAATCTTCAACATCCTTAGATCTTGACACCTCTTCCTCAGAAAACCCAACTTCTCTCACACTATCAGGAACACACTCTTCAGAGGAGGAAGCCTTTTCCTCCCTGGCAACCTTCTTCCCTTTTTTATTTTTCAGAGGCTCCTCCATGTTCTTATCATCAAAACTTTTAGATTTTTTGCTATTATCTAACCCCCTAGAAGCTTCCAAAGCCAGACGAATAGACCTTTGACCCACAGGGGTAGTAGACCCACATTCAAGGTTATTATCATGATCATCCAGGATTGTTATAATGTCAGAGTTAGATCCCAACTCTCTACTTAGCAATTTTATTTTCTTATTGGCAACAAAAGAGAGGGGAGCAACAGTACATTTTTTAGGGGTTATTTTGAGGAGCACCGACCATGAGGGGTCCACAACTTTAGGGGAAGGGTTAAATGTTTCTTTGACAGGGGAGTGGGGTTGACTTTCAAGTATTTCTATTTTGGAAAAACTTTTAGGGGTGGAGTTCTTAATCAGGTTATGGAAAGCATTCCTTTGCGGGGTGGTGGCAAGGACGTACTTGTAGATGGCTCTAACAAACCCCTGATGAAAGGGAGGATTAGCACCATTAGTTAGGCTTTGTTTCAAAGAGGGCAGGAGGAAAAAGGGTAAGTTTATTTTCTCTAGGTGCCTAATATGGTTAAGGATGGGGAAATGATACCCATTCACCGATTGAAAATGACCCTCTAATGTAAAATATTTCATGATAAAATAACATATATTATGGTAAGGGCATGAGAGCAACAACCTAGAATATCCATTCTAAAATCTTTGGGCCCTCTCCTTAGCTTAAAAAAAAAAATCAATATGTCTAGTAGTTTCTCGTACTTACCTTGGCAATCTTCTTTCCTTCATACATGAGACCTGTCGCGTTGGAAATCAGCTTAGCATCCATAGTAAAATGAAGACCACCCAACTCGACTTCTCCATCTTTCCATGCATTTGCAAACTTGTAGTTGAGTTGTTCATTGTAACCCTCCATGGTCGTGAAGTACAAAGTAAAACCAACACGTTCACAAAGGCCCCATAATTTTGCATTCTTCCTCAAGGAATCAAATTTTCTCAACTTCGTCCTATTTCTAGGGCCTCCCATAGTTTTTTATTTTGTAAGACAATCCTTTAGAAGAAGTAAATACTCTTCTCTAAGGCCTTCCTTGTTCACAATAGAAGTGACAGGAAATTCAAAATTTTTAGCTTTAATGGAAACTTGGTGGCTTTTCATTTGAAAAGACAACGGCTCGAACCTTCTAGCGATATATTTAAAATGGTCATGTTGTTTACAAATCCTAACCTCATGTCTTCCTAACCTACCTTTATTAGAAAAGACAACTCAACCACCTTTAAGACACATGATTACACTTTTTTTATTATCCTCCTTATCACCTGCGATAACACAAGCTAAAATTTCTTGTCACAAATCCTTCATAAGATTTTTAGGAATGTGGGCGAGAATCATCATAACCAACTTCTTTATTTTTTCATTATCACACGAGGCTTCTAAACAAACCGGTCCTTTCATCTCATTTCTTTTAATTTTTTGAGATTTGACGTACAACTGTCATAAATAGAGTACGTCGAATTCCTTCTTTTCAAATTACCCAACTGCCATATGAGAAGGAAAGTGATTATCCTGACAGTTGGACATCTCTATCAATACTTCATCTTAATTAAGTTCTTTCTATCCATGTAAAATTAATTAAACGTCCTAATTTTTCTTTAAATTATATTTCCTTAATTTGATTTGACAATTGGGATAAGTCTCAATATTCCCATTCAAATTGTCATAGGAAAAAATTCACCATTGCATCGGCAGCCATGTTGCCTTCCCTATAAATATGACTAATCTTGCAATGCTAAAAGGATTGTATCATTTATATACAATCATCCAAGATGTCTTTTAACTCCCACAGAACATCAGCCCTATTGTTCAAATAGTCAATAATTAGCTTGGAATCACCTTCCACCATAACTTTCATGTAGTCATTATCTTTTAAATAACATATTCCCGACCACACCACATAAGCCTCAACCAAGTTGTTAGTTGTTGTTCCTAGGCCTCTGTTGTATCTAACTACATAATTACCTTTATGATCTCTTACTATTCCACCCGCCCCCGCCAAGTCAATATTGCCTTTAGAACACCCATTGAAGTTACATTTAATCCATCCTAGGTCTGGGGGAATCCAAATAGTGCTTCTTCTAATAAGTTGTTTAACCCAATTAACATTAGTTAGATCATGAGATATTCCCCATAGTTTCTTGATTCACATCTCTTGGTATGAAGGCATTTTCTTTGAAGAAGCATACTTACAATTTTCAATGTTTTCTTGAAGCTACTTTTTGATGGACATACACAACTCTTTACTATTCTTTGTTGTATCCCTAAAAACTCTATTATTCCTCTCTTTCCATAATTCCCAAGTGAGAAATGGGAGAAATTTCCTCCAAAGGTCTATAATAATATTGTGGGAGTAGGGACAAATACTCCAACAATCAATAAACATTTTAATCGATGAAGGAAAGACACATTCAATAATCAGATTCTTTAGGAAAAAATACCACACTTCTTGAGCATAAGGGCTTTGAAACAACAATAAGTGCATGATGGTTTCCTGTGCTTCATTAAAAAGATGATATTTATTGACCAAAAACCACCCCTTTTTCTTAATATTATCAATTGTGAGGATCTTTCGATGTGTCACTGTCCACCAAAAATAATTAATCTTAGGAATTAAATTCTTACTCCACACCATTTTCCAGTTAAAATCCCCCTTTTGGAATAACTGGGATTCCATAATTTCATACACATATTTGACTAAAAATATCCCAGAAGATATTTTTGTCCAGATCCACTCGTCATCCCTATTCATCGATACTAGCTTAAGAACTCCAATTTGTTGTGGGAGGGAACCCAAAGTTACATCCCAATTATGTTGTCTACCTCCCCTAAGAATAGCAATATTTAAGTAATTCTTAAATTATATCCATTTTGGCCTTAGATCATCCCAATTTATATAATTGGAGACCTTCTTTCCAATAGTTATTTTCATTCTAATTCTAATTTGTTGGAGATTTTTGTTAGCTCACAAAGGAGCATAGGTAGTGTAGGCATCATCCTAGAAGTCAGTTCTTTGACCATTTCCTATTCTCAGTTTCGCTCCTTGTTTTAAAGTACCTGTGATCTTTAACAAGTTATTCCAAAAGATTGAACCATAGGGGAGATCCTCTTTCTTGAGGAAGCAGCAAACATGAAATATGCTAACCGATTTTTTTCTTGAATTATCATAACACAAACCAACACTAGTTGACTGGATTAGCGTTAGCATCAAACTGAAAACTGAACTTGAATTGAATAACTACTCAACGTCAAGAATGTGCACTCAAGATCCCACTAAGGGCGAGGTGCTATCATATGACGGAGTGAAGAAAGTTTAAATTATAAATAGATAGGCGGATAACCAGACATGAAAAGCAATTCCACGCTACCACCAAACAGTGGGGGGAAAAGATTACACTAGAAACAATTCATCCGCTGCGGCGGGCATCCACGGAACTGTGGGGATTCACCACTTTGAGTGGGTACAAGAGTTACAATCAATTTAACCACACTGGCGGTAAACCATCCAGGGGACTTTAATGAGAATTTAATCAAATAGTTGCAGCAATAATAATGGGTTAGATTAGTACTACTAATCAGAACCTTACAATTCAAAATGACTGCAAATACATGAGTTACAATGATAGAGAAATGAGATAAGGAGATAAGAATGAATTCTAACAATGTTCTTTGCTTTCCAAATGAAAATTGATTAAAACTGGAAACTGATAAATCTGATGTAAAACTGTTCTGGAAATTTATAACAGCAAACTGGAAAACAGTAAAATACTCATAACTCACTCATTTTCCGAATTGACTGAAATCAGTTGCAAAGGTCTCTCAGAAGGTAGGCGAATAGGAGGAAGAAACAGCAGCAAATCACGTTCTTTATTTTTTGGCACAATTCCCAATGCAAACTGAAAAGTACGGCCTCCTTGAAAATTTGACTTTGCAAGATAAAAATGAATACTTGGAATTAAATTCCAATTTTTGGTGAAAGATGGCGCCTTGAGTCAACAAATTGATTGCTAAAATACCCAGAATGAAAATAAAATCACTCAGATTGATATGAGCAAAAATCAGCTTCAGCTGTGTAAAAACCAGGAAACCAGAACTGTGAAAAAACTCCAAAATCTTCAATCTTTGATGCTCAATCTGCTAGTCTGATGTTGAGAAGCAGCAATGTATCCAACTAGGTGTTATATTGCAAACACGAAATTGGATGAAAGGCTAGGAGGTAGACTTCCTCGAAGCAATATGTCAATTGTCATTTCAACAGCATAACTTTAGCTTAATTTTCATGGATGAAATGCTGGAGCAAAAACCTTCAATAAATAAGAGCTCAACATAACTCTTCAATTGCCTGAGAAGCAGCTCAAAAGACACAAGAGACCTTTCCAATTCCCAAAGACCAGTCAACTTCTCAAGTGGCGTCCCAAAAGCCTCCAAGAATTTCACTTTATTCAAATAATATAAAAGTGGCGTCCACTTTTGCTCAAGGAATAAAGTTCTTAATAAAATTAATAAAGCTCTTTATGAAGGCGTACCCTTCATGGCCCCACTTTAAAAACAACTTAAGTTATCTCCTTAGGCCAAGGGGGGTGTCAACAATGAATTAAAACATAATGCCTTCAATTAAATATTCTTCACCAATTAAAGCTATCTAAAGACCAAACCATAATAACAATAACTGCTCCAACTGCAAAGGACTAAGAATAGACAACTGCAACTACCACAACTAGCATTTACTATAAATAGTAAATAACATGAAATGCCACAAAACTCCAAGCCACGAAACCCTAATTTCACCTCATTCCAGTCTACGGGTTCCGGAATAGACTGATGAATTGCAATGCTGATCACTGATGAGAAGGGGACATTACAGTCCGCCCTCCTCGAAATTGCTTGTCCTCAAGCAACTGAAAAGATGGATGCAACAAAATTTGTTCACCTTCCCACGTAGCATCTTCCAAAGGCAAATTCCTCCATTTAACCAAATATTCTTTGATTGTCCTTCTCCTCAAAGAACGTTCTCTAGTATCAAGGATTTCATCAGGAACCAACACTAACTGACCTTCCTCATCCAATGGAGGTAATTCTGATGTAGCCACCACATTGTGTCCAATTTCCTTCTTGAGGCGAGACACATGAAACACATTATGTATTTTTCTTTCAGCTGGAAGTTCCAACTCATAAGCAACTTCACCAATCCTTTTGGTGATTTTGAAAGGACCATAAAAGCGTGGCTTCAACTTTTCTGCACCACTCTTCTTGAGAGAAGATTGTCTATATGGCTGAAGCCTCAAATAGACCATGTCCCCAACTTCAAAAGACCTTTCCACACGCTGCTGATCAGCGTATAACTTCTGCTGATTTTGAGCTTGTTGCAGATTTTCCTTAAGAGTTTTCAAGATGTCTTGGCTTTGTTGTAACATATCCAGTGCTTGTGGAGCTCTACTATCACCAAACACTAAATCAACAAAATTAGTAGCCTCATAACCATAAAGTGCCTTAAAAGGAGACATCTTAATTGACATGTGATAAGAAGAGTTGTAACAATACTCTCCTAAATGAAGCCATTTAATCCAAGCTCGCTGCTGTCCTGAAACATAGTTCCTTAGGTAGCCCTCTAACCACTTGTTAACAATTTCTGACTGCCCATCTGTTTGTGGGTGATAACTTGTGCTTGGAGTAAGCACTGTCCCACTCAATCTGAAGATCTCCTGCCAAAAAACACTTAGGAACTTGCTGTCCCTATCACTGACAATAGTTTTAGGCAACCCATGCAAACGGAACACCTCTCTAAAAAACAACTCAGCCACTTGAGCTGCTGTAAATGAAGTGGTAACAGCAAAGAAATGAGCAAATTTCGTTAGTCTATCAACCACAACAAATATGCAATCACGTCCTTGCACCTTGGGCAACCCCGTGATAAAGTCCATGGCAATACTTTCCCACTTCTGATTTGGAATGGGCAAAGGCTGAAGTAGACCAGCTGGATAAGAGTGTTCATTTTTATTTCTTTGACAAATAGGGCACTCTCTAATGTAGTTCAATACTTCTTCTTTCAACCCTTTCCAAGTGAATCTTTCACGAATCTACTTATAAGTCTTGAAAATCCCTTGATGACCAGCAAGGGGAACATCATGAAAAGATTGTAGAATCTCCTTCTTAAGCTTAGATTCTTGCACTAAAAAGATTCTATCTTTATAATAAATTAATCCATCAACCAACTTATACCTTTCATCAACCAAATAACCTTCTAACAAGCTGGTTGCAAACTGATTTTTAACATAATCAGCAGCAATTAATTCCTTCCAATCTGTTGATAACTCACAAATTGACTGCAAATGAGGCCTTCTAGAAAGAGAATCAGCCACTATATTATTTTTTCCTTTGACATATTCAATGTCAAAGTCATATGCTTGGAGTTTACTTACCCACTTTTGCTGCCTTTCATTCAATTCCTTTTGGCGCATGAAATGTTTAAGACTATTGTGGTCAGTCTTAACAACAAATTTACTTCCCACCAAGTATTGACGGAATTTAGACAAAGCATGCATGATGGCAAGCATCTCTTTGTCATAAATAGAGTAAGTTTTTTCTGCCCCTCTCAACTTTCGGCTCTCGAAGACAATAGGGTGTTTGTCTTGCATTAGGACAGCTCCAACACCTTCTCCTGAAGCATCACATTGTAATTCAAAAGGTTTTGAAAAATCCGGAAGTGCCAATACTGGACACGAACTCATGATTTGTTTAAACTTATCAAAAACCTCTTGTGCTTGCTTAGTCCAAAGGAAAGCTCCTTTCTTTGTAAGATCTGTGAGAGGTGCTGCTTGATGAGAATACCCTTTCACAAATCTTCTATAGAATCCACATAACCCCAAAAACCCTCTCAAATGAGAAATATTCTTTGGAGTTGGCCAATCAAGAATGGCCCTTATCTTTTCTGGATCCACTTTCACACCCTTTGAACTGATAATGTGGCCAAGGTATAAAAGTTCTGTCAACCCAAACTCACACTTTGATTCTTTGGCGAACAAACATTCCGCCTCTAAAATGCTAAGCACTTCTTCTAAATGCTTAAGGTGCTCTTCCCATGACTTACTGAATATGAGAATGTCGTCGAAGAAGATGAGCACAAACTTCCTCAACTGCTGTCTAAAAATCTTGTTCATACAAGATTGAAATGTGGCTGGAGCATTTGTCAAACCAAAAGGCATGACAAGAAATTCAAAATGCCCAAAATGGCATCTAAACGTTGTCTTCTCTATATCCTCCTCCCTCATTCTGATTTGGTGATAGCCCGAACGAAGATCAATCTTTGAGAAAAACATTGCCCCATGGAGCTCATCAATAAGCTCATCAATCCTAGGGATAGGATATCTATTCTTGATGGTTTTCTGATTTAATGCATGGTAGTCAACACACATACGCATTGTACCATCTTTCTTTTTGACCAGCACTACTGCAGAAGCAAATGGACTCTTGCTTGGTCTAATAAAACCACTTTCCAACAGCTCCTTGATGGCTTTTTCAATTTCATCTTTCTGCCTCTTTGGATAGCGGTAAGGTGTAGTAATGACAGGTTTTGCTCCTTCTTCTAACTCAATCACATGCTCAGAACCTCTTTCAGGAGGTCTTCCAGGAGGTAAGCTTCCAAAGACTTTGCTCTTCTTTGAAAGTAAGGCTTGAATATCAGGATGATATTGCCTTTTTTCCTCTACCGGATCAGCTGGTAAAACCATACATTCAGCAGCCCATTCAACCTGATCATGGCGGATCAGCCTTTCCATCCTTTTCAAAGACACAATTCGAGGGCCTCCATTTGACATCCCTCTTAAAACAACCTTCCTTCCATTAGACTGAAATTTCAGCTCCATGGTTTGCAAATTCAATGTGATCTCACCAAGAGATCGCAGCCATTGTATGCCCAACACAATATCAGTGTCTCCAATTCCCACCACATAAAAATCATCTTTAATCTCATGATTTCCCAATTGCAAAGAGAGGTTAGGAATCTTCCTTGTGCAAGACATAGTAAAACCATCAGCAACCATTACCTTGAAACCATCAAATTCTTCAGTCTTCAAACCTTTTCTAGCAACTAGTCCTTCATCAATAAAATTGTGAGTTGCTCCCATATCAATTAGGGCAACTATCCTTTGTGAATTCACCACTCCATGAACCTGAAAGGACTCATTCTTTTGAAAACTTGATAGTTGTGCAAAAGCACTACCATCTCCCACCTCTTCGGACTTGTCTTCTGGAGCTTCTTCACCTTCACTACTTGCTGATTCGTATTGCTGATCAGACGAATCAGATTCTGATCCATAATCAGAATAGCCCTCCATTCGATTAGCTTTGCCTCTTCCATAGCAGCGATGACCCTTAACCCAAGGATCACGGCAAGTGTAACAAACTCCGTCCTTTCTAAGCTGTTCTTTGAGCTCTTCGGACAGCCTTGGTGGAAACTTCTTGGGCAGATTTGAAGAAGGCTTTTTATCTTTCTTATGGCTGAATGGTTTTGAGTGAAATTTAGGCCTTGGGGCTGCCAACTCCATGCTCCTAGCTTTCTTGATAGCTTCATCTAGTGTTGGAGGATCAAATGCTTTGACCCAACCCTTCAAAGGCTCCATTAAACCTTCAGCAAAAAGAACTACAAGTCTTCTTTCAGTAATGTTTGGCACCATTACTGACAACCTCTGAAAATCAGCCACATAGCTTTCTAAAGATCCTTGCTGTTTCAATTGTGCCAATTCTCTAAATCTTAATTCAGGATCTTTGGTGTCAAATCTTTCAATCAATTTTTGTAAACTCTCCATATGTGCGAATGAGGTTATGGCCAAGAGTGACCAAACCATGAGTCCACCATTCATGAGCTATCCCATCTAAATGCAAGGTAGCAAATTTGATAGCATCCTCTTCCGGCATAGGTCTAAGAGAAAGGTAGTTATCTAACTTTTGTACCCATGACCTGGCTGTACACTTATTACTACCATCAAAATGTTCCATAGTGATCTTTCCCAATGCCTGGTAGAAATCATTTCTAGGTGCTATAGGAGGACGTTGATCATTCCTTCCACATTTCTCCGACTCCTTTGATTCATGTATTGATCAAAGGTCCAAGTACCCCTCAAATCAAGAGGTAAAGAAATGTACTCCATGTAAGCTTGACGAGCATCATCAGCAAAGTTTGGAGTAGCCTCAACTGGTTGTTGCTCTTCCCTTAGTGTAAAAATAGGAAAAAGGGGTCTAGAGGATGACCCACTATGAATTGCAGTATGCTGACCCACAATTCTGTCTCTAGTATTCACCTCAGGACTGCCACTATTATTATTTCCATTAACTCCACTACTTTCTCCAGCTGAGTTATTTTGGGGCTGAATAATACTCTGAGCTGCTTGCTGATCCAACTTGGATAATAAACGGGACATCATGTCTATCATCCCGTCAAACTTCTTCTCCACTCTATCCCTCTCTTCATTATCTCTCCTTACAGAATCTGACATTATTACAGCTGTGTGATCAACCACTTCCACTGAATTATCTGAACCTTCCACTGTTTTACCAAGATCTCTTAGGACTTCTGAGAAGGTATCTGCCTCTGGAACGGGCGGAAACTGATGCTGATTTCTGGCCTGACTTCTGGTGTATGGCCTAGTGTCTCTTTCACTCATCAGTTAACTACTGCAAATTGCCACAGGATGGCAGGGTCTTCGGCTCTGATACCACTGAAATATGCTAACCGATTTTTTTTCTTGAATTATCATAACACAAACCAACACTAGTTGACTGGATTAGCGTTAGCATCAAACTGAAAACTGAACTTGAATTGAATAACTACTCAACGTCAAGAATGTGCACTCAAGATCCCACTAAGGGCGAGGTGCTAACATATGACGGAGTGAAGAAAGTTGAAATTATAAACAGATAGGCGGATAACCAGCCATGAAAAGCAATTCCACGCTACCACCAAACAGTGGGGGGAAAAGATTACACTAGAAACAATTCATCCGCTGCGGCGGGCATCCACGGAACTGTGGGGATTCACCACTTTGAGTGGGTACAAGAGTTACAATCAATTTAACCACACTGGCGGTAAACCATCCAGGGGACTTAATGAGAATTTAATCAAATAGTTGCAGCAATAATAATGGGTTAGATTAGTACTACTAATCAGAACCTTACAATTCAAAATGACTGCAAATACATGAATTACAATGATAGAGAAATGAGATAAGGAGATAAGAATGAATTCTAACAATGTTCTTTGCTTTCCAATGACTGAAAAATTGATTAAAACTGGAAACTGATAAATCTGATGTAAAATCCTGAGTTCTGGAAATTTATAACAGCAAACTGGAAAACAGTAAAATACTCATAACTCACTCATTTCACCTCCGAATTGACTGAAATCAGTTGCAAAGGTCTCTCAGAAGGTAGGCGACCAAACTAGGAGGAAGAAACAGCAGCAAATCACGTTCTTTATTTTCTGGCACAATTCCCAATGCAAACTGAAAAGTACGGCCTCCTTGAAAATTCGACTTTGCAAGATAAAAATGAATACTTGGAATTAAATTCCAATTTTTGGTGAAAGATGGCGCCTTGAGTCAACAAATTGATTGCTAAAATACCCAGAATGAAAATAAAATCACTCAGATTGATATGAGCAAAAATCAACTTCAGCTGTGTAAAAACCAGGAAACCAGAACTGTGAAAAAACTCCAAAATCTTCAATCTTTGATGCTCAATCTGCTAGTCTGATGTTGAGAAGCAGCAATGTATCCAACTAGGTGTTATATTGCAAACACGAAATTGGATGAAAGGCTAGGAGGTAGACTTCCTCGAAGCAATATGTCAATTGTCATTTCGACAGCATAACTTTAGCTTAATTTTCATGGATGAAATGCTGGAGCAAAAACCTTCAATAAATAAGAGCTCAACATAACTCTTCAATTGCCTGAGAAGCAGCTCAAAAGACACAAGAGACCTTTCCAATTCCCAAAGACCAGTCAACTTCTCAAGTGGCGTCCCAAAAGCCTCCAAGAATTTCACTTTATTCAAATAATATAAAAGTGGCGTCCACTTTTGCTCAAGGAATAAAGTTCTTAATAAAATTAATAAAGCTCTTTATGAAGGCGTACCCTTCATGGCCCCACTTTAAAAACAACTTAAGTTATCTCCTTAGGCCAAGGGGGGTGTCAACAATGAATTAAAACATAATGCCTTCAATTAAATATTATTCACCAATTAAAGCTATCTAAAGACCAAACCATAATAACAATAACTGCTCCAACTGCAAAGGACTAAGAATAGACAACTGCAACTGCCACAACTAGCATTTACTATAAATAGTAAATAAAATGAAATGCCACAAAACTCCAAGCCACGAAACCCTAATTTCACCTCATTCCAGTCTACGGGTTCTGAAATAGACTGATGAATTGCAATGCTGATCACTGATGAGAAGGGGACATTACAAAACATCTTTATTTCCCAAGCACTTGGCATGTAGAATCTGAACCCAATCATTTTCTCCTTCCAGAAAAAACCATCCCATTTTTTCCACAAGAGATTTATTGAAAACTTTGATTCTTCTTATGGCCAAGCCACCATCTCTCTTCAGAGTGCAAAGAATATCCCATCTAACAAGAGCCAATCTTTTCCTTTCTTCCACACTCGGCCATAAAAATATCCTTTGTATCATTTCAATCTTCTCAGCAATGAAGGCACCTGGATGTTAAAGAGAGATATAGTAAACAGGGATGTTTTGTAAAGATTCTTTTAAAAATTGAAATTTCCTAGCAAAGCTTAGCAGCTTACCTTTCCAACCAGCCAGTTTATTTTGGATCTTTTCAACAATATAGTTTCAATAATTACTATGAGGTTTTCTTGAAATTAAAGGCAAGCCAAGATAGGTAGCTAACAGATCAACTTCTTGACAATCAATAATTCTGATTACTTTCTCTTTTACTGTCTTGCCAGTGCTAAGGAAATAGATCTTGCTCTTTTGGTAATTGATATATTGGCCTAAGACTCTAGCATATTTATCAAGAACCTCTTTCCATTTTTTGTCTTATAAGATAGAAGCCTCCCCAAGAAGGATAGTCTTGTCAACAAATTGTTGGTGTGAGGATGGGGGGAGGGAGGAAGCAACACAAAACCCTTTCAGCTTTTTGTTTACAAGTTGTCTCTGAATATTACGGCCCAAAGCTTCAACTACAATAAAAAATAGGTAAGGAGACAGAGGATCACCTTGTCTCAAATGAAAAACACAAGAAAAGAAGCCTTGCGGCACCCCATTAACCAAGATAGAGTACTTATGAGCAGTAACAAAAGATCTAATTAAGTTGATAAATTTTCCTTTGAAACCAAATTTTTCAAGAATAGAAAAAAGGAAGGCCAAGAGACCTGATCATGGGCCTTAGAAATATCAAGTTTCAAACCCATATACCTTGCTTTTTGCTTAGGTCCATAGAATGTAGCACCTCATGAGTATATATTGCAGCGTCCAAAATTTGTCTTTCCTGAACAAACCCCTTTTGGTTAACAACTATCATCTTATTCAAAACTAGTTTCAATATGTTCACCATTATCTTAGAGAATATCTTATATGTAGTGTTACACAAATTGTTAGGTCTATAGTCATTCATAGATACAACATCATTCGAATTAGGGATTAGTGCTATAAAAATGGTATTTATCTCATTTAATAGCCTTCGAGATCTAAAGAAATCCCTAACAACATTGAAAAGTTCAATTGAGACAATGTCCCAAAATTCTTGAAAAAAACTAGGAGGAAAGTGATCAGGCCCTGGGGCTTTGTAGGCACCAAAAGAGAAAATTGCCTCCTTAACTTCTTGTAGAGGAATAGCTTTGGACATATCTTTTAGATCCTGTTTTGGGATGACTTATGAAATAACTTGCAGAATATCCTCCAAATCAGAATTATCCACCACTGGCATTTCTTGAAAGTTTGAAAAGAAAGAAACAACTTCCTTAGCAAAATCTTCCTCCCTATTCAGTCTTATCCTGTTAGCAGTATTTAAGAATCTAATCCTATTTCTACATATGTGTTTTAAAGTGGACTGATGAAAAAAATAGTATTTTTGTCCCCTTCATTCAACCATTGAATCATTGATTTATGTTTCCAGAAAATTTCTTCTTTTTTATTTATTAAATATACCATTGAGATATAAGGTCCCTTTCTTAGTTATAGGTATTTCCATCAACATTACCCAACTCCATCAAATCCTGGCTTTAATTTTTAAGCTTAGAGATTTTTTGTGGAGAATATATTTTCAAATGAATATTTATTTCATCCCTTAACATTTTCTTTAACTTTCTTCAGCTTCTGAGTTAAAAAATACATGGGAGTACCACTACAAGGAGCATTCCACCACTCTTCAAAAAATGATTTGAAGTATGGATGAAGAGACCACATGATTTTGTATCTAAAGGGAAAAGTTCCTTTAACAACTTTGTCCTCACACCCAAGGAGGAGAGAACTATGATCCGAGTCAGTCCTGGGGAGAGCAGTAAGAGTGAGGTCCTGCAAAATGTTCCAATTTGAAGAGACAAGGAAACGATCTAGTTTAAATTGGATTAAATGATTACCCTATCTTCTATTAGTCCATGTAAAAAGTGATCCATTCAAAGGAATATCCATTAGCCCCACAAAGTTGAAGAAGCCTGATAGATCCATCATGCTATCTGAGAAATCAATAAGGCCTCCACATTTTTCTAAAGGATAAAGGGGAGAATTAAAATCCCCTCTCAACATCCAATACTCCTCCTTTCTGTTGATAATAATTCCTTCAATCAAGTTCCAAAGATTTAGTCTATCAAGGTGCAAATTAGGACCATAAATACTAACTAGATTCCACTTGACAGAGGTAGTAATATCTTCCATAGAAACTATCAAGCAATTTTTCTTACAAAAATCTAGCCCTCCAGAATGCCTAGCAGGGTTCCAACAAGTTGCAATCCCACTCCAAGTTCCTTCAGCATCACTCAATTCAAAATTAGCACTAGGCCAAAGCCATTTGATCACTTTTTCAAAATTCTCTTTTTTCATTTTATTTTTCTAGATTAAGAGAATATTTGATTTCACATCCGCCAAACAGGCTTTCAACAAATGTTGTTTGTAGGGGCCATTAAGTCCCCTAACATTCCAAGACATCAAATGCATTGGAGAAAAAAGGAGCAACAATATCACCTTGAAACTACTAAAGTATGGGAGAGGACCTCCCTCTACTTCTTTTTGGATTTACTCCCAGTAAGGGAGTCAAGGGTTCTCTATTTTCCAGAAGCCACATCTCTAGTTGTACCTTTGTTCCTTAATTCTTTTAAAGGTGGCCTGCCCACTTTTTTATTTCCTCCCACATCTAGTTTCTTCTTCTTCCTTGATTGTATATTTATTTGATTCCAATCCTCATCCAATACACCATCTTTTTGGGGGGAAGAGGAATTCAACAAGCTCTTTTTGTCTTCTTCATTTTTATCCTTCTCTTGTTTAGCTTCTAGAATTTGAATCACCTCCATTCCAAGACCAACCTGAGAGAGCTCGGGGGAAGAAGTCAAATTTCGTTCCATCTGGTTTTCTAACTCTCCTTCCTCTAGGATTTCTTATTTTTTTCTTGAATTTTGAAATCAACTTCCTCCACTTCTTGTGATAGCTTTTGCAAGTTATCAAACATTTCATTCCCACTTTGTTGGTCAAGGTACTTCTCCAAAGAAGGGAAGAAGTGAACCTTTCAACTTCTACCCTTGGAATGACCATTTCTAAATTGTCAAGGGAGGCACACTCATTTAGAGATAGACCATTATCCTCAACCAAGGTCTGAGAAGCCACTGACTCCTTATCAGAAAGCAGCAAAGCCGAGGGAGAGCTTGGTGTAACAGGATCCTTTAACAAGCCCATAGGAGCAACATTTTTTGAGGGAGAGTTCAACAACACTCCTAACTGGGTTTTTTTAGGTTCAAGAGGGATATTTTTACATGCATCTTGTAAATGGCCAAACTTATTACACACATGACAATAGACCATAGCCTTTTGTATTCCAAAGGTTGAACCCATCTGCCAAACTTTGATTTTAAGGTCACTGTAGTGGGAAGAAATATTTTAACAACAACATTCACACAAATTCTAGCATAGACCAGTCGTGACTTGAGAAGGGTCACTTTATCCACTGTCACCAAGGTACCAAAGGAAATAGCAATTCCTTTAAAAAAATATGATGCCATAATTCCAAGGGTAACTAGGGAGCCTAACCCAAGTTGGGGCCACCTTACCCAGGTTCGCAGAGACATCAAAACTAGGCTTCCACTTACACAGGGACATAATATTCTTAAAGCCTCTATTATAGGCCCATGGACCTCCTATGAGGACTTTGATCATATCCTCAGGGATGAAAAAACTAAATAAAAATAAACCTTTAGGCATAGCACTGATGGAGACACTACCCTTGAGATTCCAAGTGTTAGTGGCCCACTTACATACCTAGTCAATATTAGGAAGGGAAGTAAAGAATTTTCCAACCAAGGAAAACTTCAAGCCCTTGATTGCATCATTCAAGATCACATCTGGGACATCCACTTCATCCCCTTCCATGGTGCAGAAAGTACACAAAGACATTGGGGACACCTTTGTCGGAACCTTCCCACCCACAAGCTTGTCCACATATGACACTGGATCCTCACTAGCCAAAAAAGCATCCTTACCCATGGGATTTGAAGTAGGTGACTTACCAAGTGTACTTTTAACACCCCCCATAGGTGAAGAAGAGGAGGCAATTATCTAAGAAGGAACATAATGCATAGGTGGGGGAGCCCTATTGGGGCCCTTGCCATTCTAGATCATTAGGAAACGCAAATTCACATAAATTTGAAAAAGGAAAAGCACGCACAGAGCTCTTTGTGAATGTTGTAATTGATTGTATAATATTAAAGTAATTGCGTTGAAATATAATATTACCAATAAGGAATTTTCTAGCGAATTAAATATACAATTTCCAATATTTTATTCAACCATCAATAACAAATCAATAATTTAACTAATGGAGGCAATATCGATAATTATTTAAATGTTCTAAATTATTATATATTTACTTAAACTTCTAGGCATAAACACTGAGATAACAATGCATGATAGTGTAAGGATTGTAATTGATTAGGAACCATCCTCATCTAACTTTCATCAAGAGCAATGTAAAAATCTTGGCACAACCGTGATGAAATATTGTAATCCGAGGATTTTCCTATTATATAAATCAAGAAGGGATTTACTTGAGATTATAATGATGATGATAAAAGTTATAGAATGATATCAGGGTTGATTTTAAAATGAGTAACATTATTAAAATATCCTAATGGTTATCATTGTTAAATGTTACCAATAAATGAGAGTTTTCATACTAACATTTATATCTTTTAAAAAAAAAACTACAATTTTATCCTTAAGGTGTTGCTATTTTACTTTAATGATATTAGTAATATTCAATAGTAATATCCATTTTGATAGGCATGATCATCAACATTGGTGGCAATAGGTTTGAGAGAACTTTTATTTGGCACACCAAGAAACAAATGGATTTTAATATTAATTTTTCTCTATGTAAGACTAATGTTAATACAAGGGAGCTTTTCTTAGTTAGTAGTTGTGTATAAACTCACCGTCGAGGTGTGTTAGTTTAATACGTTGTCAAAAAAAATAGTTGTCTTTGTCCTTAGTGTTAATTTAGATGGGCATGACATCATCTATACAGGGTACCTGGATTTGTATGTTCTTAAACAATTATATATCATTTCTCTCATTATGACACATATATTCACATATCTAAATGTATGACAAGTTTCTATCTAATCTGGAGGACATTTCCAGCTTGAGAGGAGTTTGTGCTTCTACACTTTAAATTCTCCTTGCATTATGGCTTTGGGTTTCCAAGACGTAAAGTCCTCTTCTTTAAGGTTAGAATACCGTGAATAGGTGCTAATAGACTCTAGGTCAAATGTATAAGATAGTATCAATCAAAAGATAGTAAGGACATATTTATGTTTTCAAACTCTTTTGTTGAAAAACAATATAAACTCTCATTTAAATGCATACCCTAACCTTAGGGAATATCTTACCCTTTTTACATAAGGAATATAACCATTCGGGAGCATAAGTTCTCTACCCAAAATAATCTATCTAACACATAGCTAGTCACATCATACTATCATCCAACATAGTCCCATTACGACTCTACTTCATTTTGTTGCAAACAACATAGTCACTCAAGCAATATATACCCATTATTATAATATAATAATTATCAACAATTATTTGATAACTTCACTTTTCAATGTATATAGTTATGATAAACTCATATCACACTCTATATAGATTCTCTAATTCAGCTTCATGCAAATTAATGAAAACTCAAGGATTCATATCTATCTATTAGCTAGATAATTCCTATAATGATAGCACAACAATTTCCAAACAACACTCACTCAATTTCAAAATATAAAAGAGAGAAATGGAGAAGAATAACAATCATACCTGGGAAATATAGCTTCTAATAAAATATTTGTAATCTTATGCTCAATATAATGGTTCTCCTTGTTTTTTCTACGTACTCAGCTCCACAATCAACTTATTCTTACCCACAAAATCACATTGCTATAATGCCCTCACTTACTCAACAATTCAACTCTCACAACTCATAAAATGATCTCTAGAATGCACTCAAAAATATAGCAAAATAACTCAACAAATGCTCTTAGTGAGAATGGATAGCTAAAAAAAGCTAAAGGACTCACCACCTTTCCCTATTTCTACCACCTCTCAAAATAGAAAACAAGAATTCAAATCTAATTCTAATATTATGTAGATTGATTAGCAAGTTGGGCACCCTTTTCTCATGTTGTTGGCAGCAGAAAATTGACATATAAATAGTCCCAAGCATACTCGTTTTCTACCTCTATTGTTGAGTCATTAAAATCAGCTAACTCATACCTTTTTACCAAGTCAAATTGCTTGGAAATTATGACTGCGATATTGGCAATAGTTTCCTATTTTACTTTGTCTTTTTACTATAGCTTTTGAACTCTTAAAACTTGCATATGATACACCTCTATTGGGCGACTTGGGAAAACTTACAATAGCTAGCAAAGAATATTAACTATTATGCATTGCATGGTTAGGGGAAAAGTACCAGTAGCCGCCAGGGCTAACTTTGCGCATTCGTGCAGAGTGCAAAATAGGTCCGATTTTAATTTTTTTTGGGCTTCTTCGTAAGCGAGTTAGGACCTTAAAAAGAAAAAATTGGCTTTTGGGTATTTAAAATGCACCTTGTGGAACCCGTAAAGCGAAAGGTGCTGAAAAAGCGTGTTTTTAAACCTCTGTCCCCTACATCTTTACCACTTCGCCAGTACTCATTCATTAGACAACCAATAAAAACCCACAAAAATTTAAGGTGTTTTCAATAGTTTTTCAATGTGTTTTATTGTTTTTGGTAAACTACACATTCAATAGTGAACATATATTGGTGTAATTTGTAATTTTTTATTGGCATAATTAAAACAATGTAATGACTAAAAGGTAAACGGTTATTGGGGGATCAGGTGAACAAGAAGTAAACAACAATTGGATCATGGGTGGCAATTGGGAGTTTTCCCCTAATAGACTCTCTTCCCATGCGCATTTATCGTGCCACCTCTTGGCTTCTATATCGGCCTTTATAAGTGGCCTTTAATATGCTTACTTTCAAATGATTTTACAATGCATTTCTACTGGAAACTAAACTAGCATGCATCTATTAAATATTAATATATATAAAACACGTCGAGAGTTATCATTATGGAGGTGCCTATTTAATATAAATATTATAAAATATTAATTTTAATCTAATTGAATTAGAATTAGAGTTAGAACTTAATTGGAATCCTAATCCTAATTTAATGCTAACCTTAACCCTAATTAAACCCTAATCATAAGTGAACCCTTACCTAATCGTAATGCTAATTTAACTCTTACCCTAATCGTAATAGAATCTTAACTATAACCCTAACCCTTACTAAACTCTTAACTCTAATTAAACCCTAACATAAAAATTTATATTTATTTATTTTTTAAATTTTTTAATAATAATAATTAATATAGAATTAAATAATAAGATGATATAATATATATTAATATTATAAATATAATAAATAATATTTGTGTGATTCATATTTTTTATATAAATTTAATTTATTAAAATTATTAATGTATTATTATAATTATAGTATTTTAAATTGTAATGTATATAATTATAATATTATATATAAGTATATAAGTTATAATTTAATAATAAATATATTATATAATATTAAATATTTTAAAATGTAATATTTTTTATAATTTAATCTAAATAATTTTATATTAATTTAAATTATAATATTTCAAAAAAAATAACTATAATAATTTAAAATTTAATAATAGTATGATATAATATTATATAATATAATAATTAACTATTATTAATTAAAATAATAATATTATAATATTTAATAAAATATTATTAAATTAGTAAATATTATAAGGTTATTATTTAATGTTAATGTAATATTATATTAATATTGTTTGGATTGTGATTAAGTTAAGGATTAGGGTTAATGAAAGTGAAGGGTTATGATTAACATTATTTTTAGGGTTTTTGATAGAGATATAATTAAGCTTAGGGTTTGGATTATGGTTGGATATACAAATAAGATTCAAGTTAGTATACATATATCAAGTTAGTATACATAGTTGACTCTTAACCATAATAAAACCATAACCCTAATACTAATTAATCTCCAACCCTAACCTAACCCTTACTCCAATCCTAACCCTAATATTAACTTGTAACTCCTAATCCAAACCCTAATTGAACCATAATCCTAACCCTAACCCTAAATCCCTAGTTGAACTATTACCTTAATGTAACATTAACCCTAACCCTAACGCTAATTGTGTTGAACCCTAATTGAACTGTAACCTAACCCTACTTGAATTCTAACCCTAACCCCAACCCCAACCCTAAACTTTACCCCATGTTTTATCCTATAACCCTAATGTTAACCACAACCCTAATTAAACCCTATCCTAACCCTAACCATAATTGAACTATAACCCTAATTAAACCCAAACCATAACTCAAACCCTAACCCTAATTCTAGCCCTAATGTTGACCCCAAGATTCATTTTAAAACCCTGACCCTAACTCCAATTGAACCCTAACCCTAATTAAATTTTAATCCTAACCTTAAACCTAACCCTAATTGAATTCTAACCCAAAAGCTTATCTTAAATCTAATCCTAACCCTAACTGTAACCTTAATTCTAATTCTAACCCTAGCCATAATTCAAACTCTATTCATAATTATAAATTTAATACTAACCCTAATTCTAATGGTGAACCTAATTCTAATTGTAATACTAATTGAATCATCAACCTTATTAAAACCTAGCACTAATTGAACCCTTACCCTAGCCTAAAATTAATTGTATCTCTAACCCTAATTGAGCCCTAACCCTAATTGAACCCTAACCCTAACCCTAGTTGAGTCCTAACCCCCCAACCCTAATCCTAACCTTTATCCAAAGCTTCATCCTATAATTTTCTAACCTTAACCCTAATTAAACCCTTTTGAACCCTAACCCTAATTGAATCCTAATCTTAATTGATTCATATCCCTTAATCAACCCTAATCCTAATTGAACCCTAACCCTAATTGAACATCAATTGAATCCTACCCATAAACATAGTTGAATCTTAACCATAATCAAATCTTAACCCTAAGACTAATTAATCTATAACCCTAATCCTAACCCTTTTTCCAACCCTAACCCTAATATTAATTTAAAAACTTATTTTTATGTGTAATAATAAATTTATTATAGTTTCTTTGTATTTAATTTTATAATTTTAAATTGATTTTAGATTTTCATTTATTATGAAAAACCTATCTTATTAGTACTTGCCATTGGCATAGTACTATTGTAATGAGTTTGTTTTAACTATTTATTAATAATTTAGTTTTCAACCAATCAAAAACAATATTTAAAAAAAATTAAAATAAAATTCAATTTTGTAAAATCAACTTGTAAAATATTTAACTTTACAAATTATAAAAAATATTTCTTGTGCATATGATTGGTTAAAAAGTTATGTATGTTATTAACCCATTCGTAGGGAAAGCAAGGTAAACATTTTTTTTTAAATGATTTTTCATTTTTTTGCATTATAAAATCATTTCATTAAATCTTTCTAAAATAAGGGAAAGCAAGGTAAACATTTTTTTTTAAATGATTTTTCATTTTTTTGCATTATAAAATCATTTCATTAAATCTTTCTAAAATAAATAAATGTTATTTAAGGTAAACATTTTTTAAATGTTATTTATTTTGAATTTTTAAGAATGTAATTTTTTTTTTTTAATCTTTCTAAAGGCATTTTTTTAATTATTTAAAATCATATTAATATTAATATACAAGTTTTTTTGCCTTTTGTAAAAAAAAAAGTTATTTTTTTATTAAAGAAAATCTCATAAAAATCAATTAACTATTTTATAGAGATTTGAATTCACACAATTAATATAATAAAACAAAATAAAAATTGAATTATTCTTTACATTAGACTAATATCTTTATTGTCTATGTTTTTAATATTTTACGGTATAATTTAATTATTATATGTCCTCCTTCTAAAATAAATAAATGTTACTTATTTTCACTTTTTTTTTTAAATGTGATTGTTATTTTTTATTAAAGAAAATCTCACAAAAATCAATTAACTATTTTATAGAGATTTGGATTCACACTAATAAAATAAAATAAAAATTGTATTATTCTTTCCAATAGACTAATATCTTTGTTATCTATGTTTTTAATATTTTATGGTATAATTTAATTATTATATGATCTCCTTCCTTTCATTAATATTTTTTTCATTAATAATTTTTTAATCATGTATATTTTTATATTAATTTATATATATAGGTTCTCCAAAAAAATTATAACCTATAATATATAGGTATATAAGATAACCTATATTATTTTAGCTCTTTATTATATATAACATACAACCTATTTTCATATAGATAATATTAATTTCTATATATAACCTATATTAATGTAGAATTTATATATATAATTTCTATTTATATCTTATGTTAGTGAAGGTAATATTTTGTAGATAAATAAGTTAATCTATATTGTGTAGGTAATATATTAATTTATATTATACATTGATACTAATATATATGATAGGTTATTTTATTTTCTAAGTTCTCCTTTAATCTATATTTATATATATTAATATATATTATATAAATTGTTATGATTTTATCTATTTATATGAATATATATTATAGGTTATATATATTATAATCTATTGTATTTTAACCATCTATTTTTATTTTTATTGAATCATTTATTTATTTTTTTAATTTATATTTTATATATAATCTCATCTTTTTTCTTTTTTCTTTGGTTAAATTATTATTGTTTTAAGTTTTAGTATATCTTCCTTCATTTCTTTTAATAATTTTAGTAATTGTTCTTCAATCATTTTGTTATATAATTCATCTTTATATTCTCTTAAAGTTATTTATTCATTGTTGAGACATTTAACCATTAACCTTTTTTATCCATTTATTTGTGTTATATCATATTATTATATTATTCATTCTTTTGTTATGTCTTCATCATTTTTTTTTCTATTTTCACTTTTATTTCATTTTTCAATCTCCTCCCTCTATACCCTCTCCCACCACTTAACTCTTCTTAAGGTCATTTCTACAATCATATTCTTCATTATCCTCTTCCTATGATGAATCATTGAGTTAGGGTCAGTGTAAGGTCATTAGAGTTATTTATTCAAACACATTTAACTTTAACCTCTTTTGATCCATTTATTTGTGTTATATCATATTACTATATTATTCATTCTTCTATTATGTCTTCATCATTTTTCAATCTCCTCCCTCGCTACCCTCTCCCAACACTTAACTCTTCTTAAGGTCATTTCTACAATCATATTCTTCATTATTCTTTCCTACGATGAATCATTTAATGTATTTTGAAACGTTAATTCAAAATAGCATACATGGTTTAATCTAGAGGTGCTTACTCTATCATTCATGGACTTTGAAAAAATCATACCATCTATAATCATCGATTCGTTAATATTTAACAATTATTGATTTGAATGAAGAGATATAGTTGCACTTGTGTCTACTATGAATCAAATATGATAATTTAATATAATATATTTTATTTTTTAATATATATAATTAAAAATAAACAACTTGTAATAAATAATCATTTTAATATATAACAATTTTATATTAATAATAAGAGAAGAAATGTTGTCAACATGTAATATCTAACTTTCAATGATTTTTAGTATATATTATATTTATTTTGTTTATAAAATTTATTTAATATATAATAATTCGTAATATGTAACATTTATTAAATATGTTATTTATTTAAAAGTTAGTGATAAAAATTAGCTTTATAGTTATGGATAGTGTTACAATCATAGTTAGGGTTAGAGATAGTTCTAGGATTAAGATAATGGTTTAAAATTTATTTTTAGGGTTAGATTTAGGGATAGGGATAGGGTTAGGGTTAGGGTTAGGGTTAGGGTTAGGTCATTAAAATAACTAATTAACAATACTAAAACAGTCTAATTAACAAAACTTAACATTTATTTTTATTCACAATATTAAAACTTACATTTAGTTTTTATCAAATCTAAAAAATAATAATTACAAACATTTAGTTTTTATCAAATCTAAAAAATAATAATTACAATACTATTAAGGCACTAGGCACTTGTTTAAGTTGTAATATTTTTGTACAATAAAACCTTTAGTAAAACCTTAAAATAATAATATTTCTTTCCATATATGTATGTTAATTTTGAATAATATTTAGAATATTAATGATTTTTTCCTTTTCAAATGTTATCAATTTTTCAAAAAATATTGAATATTCTTTATGTTTTAAATAATTTAATTAAGAAACAATTTTTTATGTGTAATAGTGAATTTAGGATTTTTTTTTTTTATTTAATTTTCTAATTTTCTAATTTTCTAATTTTAAATAAATTAATTTAGAATTTAAAAAATTATAATTATTTTTCATTCCTTAATAATTTTATTTCTATTTTATTATTTCAATTTTAAGTATATTAATTTAGAAACTTGCTTTTATATATCATAAGGAATTTAAGGGAAAAAAAAATTCTATGTGACTAATTTAACATATTATTTTTATATCTTATTTTTATAAATAATTATTATTATATAAAAAATCTCAAGAGATATCTTTTTTTTTTCAAACAAGATATTTATTTAGAAATAAAATCTCAAGAGATATCTTGTTTCAAAAAGATTTTGAATTTTTTTTAATATTTAAGATATTGATATAGGAATAAAATCTCAAGAGATATCTTGTTTGAAAAAGATCTTGAATATAGTAATTTGTAAAAAATCTAAAGAGATATCTTGTTTCAAAAAGATTTTGAATATTTTTGAATATTTAAGTATATTAATTTATAAACTTTCTTTTCTATGTAATAGTAAATTTAGGAAAGTTATTTCATACTTAATTTTCTAAATAATTATTATTTTGATTGGAAAATATTACTTAAAAAATCTACATAAAAAGTGTAAAGAGATATCCTTGATTTAAAAAGATATTAAATATTTTTTAGTTTTAAATCCCTAATTTAGAAACTTACTTTTATAATTATAGAATATTTCTTTTGTACTTGATTTTCTAAATTTTAGAAACTCTAATTATTTCACTTGTTATATATATATATATAAAATACTTCATCTCTATTTAATTTTGAGAAGATTATTAAGAGTTTAATTAGAGTTCAAAATAGACTAGGATTTGAAGATTTTTTTAATTTAAGTAAACCATAATAGTAATAAAAATGCATTACAAGCCTTCACATTCTTTAAAACATTAAACCCAACATTTTGAACTAAAGAAAGATACATGCAAAGATCATTTAATAATTGAAGAAGAAAAGAATGTGTCTAAACAACAAATAGGTTAAAGTTGAAAAATTCATGATAGGTTGACATGCAAATGTGAAAGTGTAGATATTTTTGTTCCTTGGAAACCAAAAAAAAAAAAAGATTTTTCCTGAAGTTTACTACTTTTAAGGCACAAACAAACCATTATAAACTATTTGGCATTTCATTCCTAAAAAACAAGGGATACCATCACCCTGCATTTCCCAGTGCAATTGTGCCTGACAGGAAGAACACTATAGGTAACAATTATAACATTCAATACTAAAAGCAGCCATTTTGATAGAACTCCCGCCAATATTAAAATTCAAAGAGAACTGACATTCAGTAAGGGTAGGGGTTAAATAGTATTACTACACTGTAGCCAAACAATTCATATTATGTTTCTCTTTAAAGGAACCATACAGAAGAGCTTAACGAAATGTAAAACCTGAAAAACAAAAACTCACATATGTAAAGGGCCTCAAAGATCTTGGTGATTAGATATCATGAGATGGTCGAGCCATCAAGAGTAGCAAATATTTTCTTACATCACTGGCCTCTCTTCCCATGCGTATTTATCGCGCCACCTCTTGGCTTCTATATCGGCCTTTATAAG
Source organism: Sequoia sempervirens (assembly GCA_007258455.2). NCBI lineage: Eukaryota > Viridiplantae > Streptophyta > Pinopsida > Cupressales > Cupressaceae > Sequoia > Sequoia sempervirens. Next base: position 182,643,481 of record VDFB02358134.1, on the reverse strand, counting down.
TGGCCTTTAATATTCTTACTTTCAAATGATTTTACAATGCATATCTACTGGAAACTAAAACATGCGATAGCCTTAACTTATATATATTATAATGCGCATCCATTATTATAATATATATATAACATCAATTACAATAAGCTGAATATATATACACATTAATATATATATAATCATTATTTTAATATAACTATATATATACATATCGGTGTGTATATATATTTATATTAAATACTATATATACGACTGGTCGCATGTATATTGCATATCCACACATGGGTATATGTAGGCATTTCTATCTTTGTATGCCCATACGTGCATATGATTGTACGTATGTGCCATCTCTTATATATACATACATGTATACTTAATATATATATATACATACCTATATACTTATGAATATCCATTCATAACATTCAAATATCTCAACTCAACAAAAAGGTATTTAACATTATAACTCAATTCGTCAAGACAACCAAAAGGGAATCATAAACAACAATCCCTAACATACCTATCAACTCACAAGAATAACGACACGGTTCAACTCATACCAACACTGACTCATCTAGGACACTCTACCCAGTGTAGTACGTGTGTGTAGATACTCAGATGATCATGATAATGGTCTTTGTACCAACTTCTTCTCCTGAATGATACTCTCCCTCCCCCTCTAGAGGGTTTGATCGTTTCCTATATCCAACTTAGTGCACATGAATAAAGTTAGTCGATAACATGAAAATCATATTCATCACATTTCATATACATCATTAAAGCATTCATTTGAGCAATCTCATCACGATGCATATTCATTGAACATATTAAAATCATAATCTTGCATTTAAAATCATATTTACTCATAAAGGTAAAAGTAATCTAGTAACTCAGAAACGGGTTGTGACAAAATTAAAGAGAGGGTGGTGAAGATACAAAGGAGAGTTGCATTCCAATGTGTGTGCCTATGTAAGAAGATCATATTGTTGGAAGTTTGGAAGTCTGTCATTGTTGATGTAGCTTGGCAACATGAGCATGAAATGTACATACATTGGTTGATTTGGTTGACCCAGTGTTTTCATTGATGTCAACATTGTGGGGAAACATTTTTGGTGTCATTTGTACAATACTAACTATACCGGAAAGTTGATCTATAAGGAATTTGGCTAAGTGTTCTATATTTATGATATTGTGGTCTGCACTTCACCGCAAGAAGAGGTATAACTCTACACTTTTAATCATATCATTATGATTGGCTTATACAACTATATTCAAGATATCATGAAGTTTTGTGAAGCGTACTAGAAGATATCAATGACAAATTTCAACTCTATATATCACTGTCATCTCTCTGTTTAGTGTATCAGTGTGGGAGATTTCACATTTCCTTGAGAATAATGTTTTGGTATTGCGGTTCTAAAGATAGTCTCACTGATGTCAGCGAAATGAGAAATTGAAGAAAGATTGAATCTGAAGTTGTGTGTATTGGGAAGCATATGTATGATTGGAAGTTTTTTTATTAGGTACAATTCCTGGCCGACCTAATACATGATATGTGTTGGGAAGATTAAATATACATTGCAAATGTTAGTTAGATCTATTTTAGATCCATACTGACCTAAATTAAGTATTGCACATTTTGCTTGGGCGTGAAGATGATTTTGAATCACGTGTGGTGCCAAAAAAAGCTATTTTGGAATTTTTTTTACATCTAATTAGGCTGACCTAATTGATGTGTGCGAATGTATTTGAGTATATATATGAGATATTTTGCAGTTAAGAAGACAGATGAGCAGGCATAAATGATATATCAGGTGCGAGTGGTCTCATATGATGTGAACATGTGAATTCAGTGGTAAGAATTCATAATCAAAGCAAATTTGTTAAGTGACTGCTAAGCAGAGCAGTATTATATATTCAGAGCTTCAAAGGAACTGAAATACAAAATAAGGAAGGTGCACTTTATATCAGTTCATACTTTGAAAGTGAGTCATTTTTGTATTGTATTAAACTCTTGTTGTGAGCCTTATAAGGACAATGTGTCTTGGCAGTGAGCCCCTATAATATACTATATCCGAATATAATATATTGTGAGCTAATCCTCGCCGTGGTTTTTCCCATTTTGGGTTTTCCACGTAAAAATCCTAGTGTTCACGTGTTTTGTGACTTTGTGGATGATTCATGCTTTCATTCTTTAATTCAATTAATATTTTTTGGTGATTGGATAAGTTGTTTGCAAAAGTTTAATAGAATACTGATTCACCCCCCTCTTAGTATTTTGAATGTTCAACACATATTTAATCAGGAAGAGTGTTATTTGTAACTCTAACATGAGTTGAGTTACCTTAAAGATCTATAAGCTTTATCATTATATTTTGGTAGGACTAGGTTCTACCTATTGTACTATTACATTTGGGGATTGATATCTCTAGTAGGTTGGTGCCTACAAACACAATATGGTATTTTTGTATCCGATAGGTTGTTTCCTACTTGAGTGTATAAAATTCACTTGTATACTTTTGCATTGTGAGGTTGGATTTGGACAATAGATCCAAGTAGCTTTTCTCACTGTGGTTTTTCCCATCCTAGGTTTCCATGTATATCTGGTGTTCTCTTGTGTAGATGTTTGTGCTTATGTTGTCTCTTGATTATTAGATTTTTGCTTTGATTTAAGTATTTCTTCTAATATATGCATTTGAGTTAAGAGCTTTAAATAGATTTAATCTACTGATTTACCCCCCCCCCCCTATCAATAGATTGTGTGCCCTTCAATTACATTTAAATTTTGGGAGGAGTTACTCTTAGATGGGGGAACATGGGCCTGACTTGGATAAGTAATAGTAAGACTTGGATCACTCATCTAAATTATCATTAATCAATCTTCCCCAATCTACAAACTAAGATCCATGGCTTATAAAAATAATGAACTGACACATCCAATATTCAAAAGAACTCATTTCTTTATCTCCATTAACCCTATGTAGCAAAGTTATGATATCTGATATGTTCTCACCAAAATGAGGCCTGAGGAGATACTTTAGTAATTGTGACTTTGTTTTCCTTGATCTTTTTAACTAATCTTTAGAAACGTGGTTCAAACAATAATCACTTTTCTCAATGAAATAATTATTGGCAATTTTATGGTCATATACACATAAAATTTCCTATTTGGGAGCCTTAATATAGTGCTTATAGATGACCCATCTAGTTTTGTTATTAGTCTATTGTTTGCACTTTAAATTTCGTGTTTCTCAAGTCTATTATAATTAATGCACACCATGACTAATCTATGCATTGAACAACATTTAGAAAACACTCAACATGAGCTAGTTCACTCTATAAAGTAGCATTGGTCATTGGCGTACTAGGGATTTTAGGCATGTGCTTCCAAAATTCTTTTAGTCAATATGCCCTAATTTGATATCCCTTACTTTTGAAATATAATTTTACAACATAGATTCCCTCTCTTATCCTTGGTAAGCATACTTCATTTTGAGCATTTAATTTTATAGTTTAATTAGGGGTAAATAGCGTTGACAGAGAAAATTTTGGGTAGTATGGTGAGAAAATTGGGAACTTTACAATTGAAAGAGAATAGCTTCTTCAAACAAGGCAATCCAATTCAAGTGAGGAGTGTTTTTACTTAACTAGCAAATTTTTGGAAGGAAGGCTTAAGAGGTAGTCGCAATCAAGCTACACTCCACAATGTAGGAATTTCGACTCTTCTTTCGCACTTAGAATTAATATTCTAGGAAGTTGATAAAATGAAGGAGAAAAAGGTGGTTTTATAACATCATTTCCCTAATATTTTTTTACAAATGATAAGAATAGATAACACTTTTTCTTTAAGTCGTTGAAGAAACTTGTCGAGAGTAGAACAAGAATTCAAAACCAATCAATAGTTCTAGTATTGAGAGCCCCTTTTACCTTTTATCCTTTTATGCCTTCAAATATTCTTAACTTTTAAAAAACCTTATTATTATATGTTTTTCTCAGGGTTTGGGGCTTCATTAAGAACTCGTTGAAGGTTCTTTAAGTTCTTATAACGCTTAAACCTTCCAATTCATTACCACTCACTTCTTTCCTTTCATAAATCACCAAGATATTCCTTTTTATCATCGGTAATTAAAGAACAAGAAACCCCATCAAGAGTTTCTAGTGTTCTTAGAACTTGCAAACCCCCTTAGTTCCTTTACTTGTCCCTTGTTGATGACCAAAACTGGAGATAGAATCCATTGAGGGATTAGATGGATTTGAAAAATATAAGAACCTCTAAATCTCAAATAGTCATTTATTAAAATCATAGACTGATACATAAATGAAACTTGTTAGAAGTTATTTTGGTCTTTTAAACCGAATAAACCTCTGAAAACAAGGTCTTTACTAAGAAATTGACAACTAAAGATTTTTAAAAGGACTAACAACTCTCGATAGGGTAGTTCTCAGAAAGAGAAAGGCTCCAATTTATTTTAAAATCCCAATAAGTGAAAGCTTTGAACCTTGTCCTTTTAATAAAATGATTAGCTTAAAAATGAAGGAACCTGAGAAATAAAGGACTTCTACATGTAAAAATTTAGAGGGTGGGAAAAGAGTGAAACCATAGTAACAATTGGTTATGTTTGGGGACAAGGAATTTTAGAACATAGAGAAACCTAGAGAACTCATTTACAAGAATAGTGACTTCATCCATTAGGAAATAGAGTTGAGGAAATAAAGGAGAAACATAACCAAAAATATAAGGAAAGGAACAAAAATACATGCACTCGCAACAAAACCCTATTCTAATTATGTACAAAAAATGGGGGACCACCCATTTCATTGAACTGATTTTTTTAGATGTCAAGCATTATAAGGATAGGTAAAGGTATACCATCAAAGTATTGGAAATAGTAAGAATTAATTCCAACCACTTACCTAATTTGGAAATGTACTTTCCAGATTGAACCAATATTTTTATGACTTCCCTTTGGCTCCTTCCTTTTATCCCATAATAAAACAATATCTCCCACAACAAATATTCTCTATTTAGTTTTCTTGTCAAATAACCATTTAACTTTTTCCTAATGTTTAACAATTTTGTCCACTACCTGCTCTCTCTTCTCTTCTATTTTAGCAAAGTATGAGATTTTTTTCTCCATTGAATCCCTAAACTAATAATCTTCTAACACACTTTGAGGACACAGAGATAAGTTCTAAAGAAAGAGGAAATTTAGCTTTAGCCTCATAGACTAATTCAAATGGGCATATTCTTATCACCCTTTTCTTAGTGGTTCTATCTACCCACAATGCATGATCATACAATTTTTTATGCTAATTTCTCTGATTTTCTTCTACTAGTTTACAAATAATGGAAATTAAGTTCTTATTACTGGACTCACCTTTGCCATCCCCTTGAGGGTAATAGTTAGATGAATGAGCTAGAATAATTATATACTTGTAACTGAAATCAAATATTTCATGAGAAGAAAAGTTAGAGGCATTATCAATGACAATCTTCTGAGGGACGCCAAATTTGACAAGAATATTTTCTTTAATAAAATTACATACCACCTTGGAAGAAGTATTCCTGATAGGAACAACTTCTACCCACTTTGTGAAGTAATTTTTAGCAACCAAAATATGTGTATATAATTGGTACTTGAATGTGGGTTGATCAGACCAATAAAATCAAGACCCCATTGTTGAAATGGTTCATCAATTATTACTAGATTCAATGGAATAACAATGAGTTGAACCTTACCCTTAAACTATTGGAAAGACTCACATTTCTTGACCCATTTATTTGTATCCTTAAACATGCTAGGCTAATAAACATATTTTCTAATAAATTTTAACATTGTAATCAAATCAAAAAATGGCCTCCACAGACTTCATTGTGAAAATGCTAAAGTAATTTATTTTGTTGTTCTTTTCCCACACATCTCAAGAAAGTAACATCAATCGCTTTCTTGTATAAGGTATCACCCCATTTAATATATATAGCTACCTTCAAATTTATTTTTCTCCTTTGTTTTCAAGATAGGTGAGTAGGGAATTCTCCATAAGCTAGAAAATAAGTGATATTAGAAAACCACTCATCTATCATTCCAACAAGGAGAGCAAGGGGAAGTTCTAAATCCTATTTTCATTTTCACTTAATTTATTTTTTACTATCAATTTACACAATCCTCTCCCTTTTACAATCTTGGTAAGTTTAATGTTAATGTCATATCTAACACTTTAGCAATCCATGAGGCTCTCTTGTTTAAATCTATTTCATGTTGTGTGAGAATACTTTTCACAATGGTGTTTGGAAAATAAATAGTAGTATGAGAATCTAGAATATAAAATCTAAGCTTCTTCATAGCTTGGACTATAGTGTATGCATGATTTTCTAGAGAAGAGTATTTCAACTCATGTTTCTTCAAAGGTATACTCATAAAAGCAATAGGTGCCTCTATGTTTTCCTCTTTATATTGAGTTAAAATTAAAGATAAAGTCATTTTAGAAGCATAACAATACATAGTAAATTCTTCATTAAAATTAGGATGTGTTAATATCGGAGCATTTGCATTTAAAATTCACCTTAACCTTCATCATGTCCATAATTGCCTTAGTTATTTTTGAGAAATTAGTCATGAACCTCTTGAGAAAATTAATTTGACCAAAGGATGATTTGACACCTGGTTTACTGGACGGTAAGGATAGCTATTGAAAAAATTTAAATCAATCTAGATTGATTCACATTCCTTTTTTGGATACTATATCTCCCAATAACTTACCCTTTATCACTCTGAAGACAAACTTCTTGGGGTTTAATGGAATACCCTATTGATGATAGTGTTTCAATACACACTCCAAGTGGTACACATGTTCCTCTCATATCTTTGAAAAGATTGTCGAATCATCTAAGAAAATAACAATAATTTAATTCCTTAAGTTACCAAAGGAAAGATCCATGGCTCTCTAGAAAGTAGCCCCTACATTTATTAGCCCAAAAGGCATCATATTATAGGAAAAATTTCCCCAATAGTAATGAAGGCCATTTTATGTTGATCTTCTGGGTCAACACTAATTTGGTTATAACCTAAATTCAATCAACATAGACATCATTTCTGATCTAGAGATCATTTTTAGAATATGGTCCATAATAGGAAGAGGGTAATTATCTTTAAGAGAGGCTTGGTTGAGGTTGTGAAAATCCACACAAATATGAATTTCACCATTTTTCTTCAGAACATGAATTATATTTGCAACCCATGTGGAATGATGAATAGGATAAATAATTCTAGCCTTAAGCATCTTATCAACCTTAACAAAAATAGCATATGTTATCTTTGGATTAAATTGTCTATGTTTTTATCTAAACGGAGTGGTTCTAGGTTTAAGAGAAACATGGTGTTTAAATTCACCACCCATGAAATATTTAAGATAATCATAACACCACATAAATACATCTTTTGTATTTTCAAGCAGTGAATAAACCTTTCCTTTTGTTTCTTAGAATAACATTCTCCAATTAGAATAATCTTGGGATCATTTTCAGAACCAATATTCACTTTTTTGTAAGCAAAAGAATCAAATGATTGTTGACTAACTTTAGTTTTCACATAAAGGTCATGTTGATCAAACAAATCTTCTAATGAAACCAAAAATTTAGGAATGGTATTTCCCTCTAGTTGTAAAACTTCAGGACCTATTTCTTGCTTTTCAGTTGTGTGTTTTTGCACTGCAGTTTGAGCTCCTTCAAAAAGAAAATTGGTAAAAGACTCATTCCCCTCAAGAAAATAAATAATATGCTTATCATCATCAAAGACTTTCCAATGAAGATCATTATCAAACACACTTGACATGTATATCAAATCAATTAAATACATGTCCTTTTCAAACTCGGATGGGGAATTAGGATTGAAGCTAAGATGGCAAGACAATTTTCTTTAGAATTATGTTCTCTTGGGATTGATTATATTGAAAAGACATTAAAGCATTATATGTCATCCCAAAATTTATTCTAATATTTTTTTAGCCTTTTTCTTTTAGTTTGAAACTGATTCCTAGCCTAGTTTACCACTAATTCAACATCACCAATGACTTTGAGTTTTCTAATTCCCTTATCTTTTTCAAATTATAGAACTAGGAGGAGAGCCTCATACTCAACAATGTTATTTGTGGTTTCTAAATCTAACTTATATACCTTGATAACTTTTTCTCCTATACGAGATATAAGTATTATCCTAGCCCCAAAACTTGAATAAGAAGAGATTTCATCAAACTCCATCTATAATTTAGAAGATATAATAGGAGCAAGTAATTCAGGCATATGTTTATCTTCTGAAGTGAGCATATGGGTGTCAGGACCAGTTTCTACATATAAAATTTTAGATCTTGGATCATCTAATTTTGGAATAGTATATTTAGTTGTGGGCTCTAGATTGAGATGAACTTTCTTATCACCAAGAGGTGTCAATGTATGAGAACAATATAGTTTAATCTCACCTCCCAGATCTTTTAAAAACTTTTGTTCATGAGCATACCATAGTTGCTAGGAATATCAGTGACCAAAATATTGGGTTTTGAAACAATGAAAAATAGATGATGAATGAATGATGAATGACCAAAATGGAATATAGATCTAAGACACCTGCTTTTCTTTTAGTTTCATTGGGAAAAAGGAGATCTCTCCCAAGGGTAAAGTTGACTTTCAACCTTGAGGTGAGTCAACTCTATAGGAAGGTGGATCTTTGATTTTTCCTTTATGACAAAAAATGCTTGATATGAACTTTTAAGAGATAAAAAATATACCTAATGAGCTCAATTATGTGATGTAAAACTTGATAGGTAGAGTTAAAGGATAACACAAACCAAAAACAAAAAATTTATGGCATTTCTAAGAAGGGAATACTGATGTGTACCTATCACCAAAAGTGGTTGTTGAGTGTCCTGCCAAGACAAATTCACCCTAAGGAAAATGGGTATCTATACAAGGGTTAAAATATGATTTCACAATCCTCTGATCCCGGATCTACACTCCCGATTCCTCCAGATTCCACTATCGAAAATTCGTAAATAAATTCTATAGGTGATTTTTCATGGCTTGAAAACTTTGATGACAACTTTGACAACTTTGTAAAAATTGCACTTTTGATCTAATTTCAGTCCTTCACCTGTAAATCTGCACACACAAAGAGAGGGAAAAATGTTTTTTTTGGGTGAATAGGGATTTTCCTTGGTCAAACCCTGGTTTGGTAATTAAACCTTGATAATGAAAGATAATAACAAATGACAAGGATTGATGAATGAACAAATCTATGTCACAACTCACCAAACCCTTAATGACTGACCATAGAGGACTAAATTCTAACACATCTCTCTAAGGATTGGTTCTTGCTTGAATTGGCTTGAATGATTGCTTGATTTGATGCTTGAATTCTTTCTTGAATGCTTGAAACCTACATCACAATGTTAGCTCCAAAACATAATATCAACACACATGAAATTGGACATGATGATATGATCTTGATTGCTACTATATATGCTTGATAAATATACACTTCAATGCTCTTGACAATAATTTTTTCTATAGGAATGCTTGCATAAATTGTTTTAGTTTTGAATTGATAAAATAACCTTGTATTTATAGGTGTTTATATAATTTCCCAAAAAAATAGATTCCATAAGCCAACATTTGAAACTTGAATTTGAATCATTAGAATGCTGCCAAAAACATATTAAAAATTGGGTCTTGGCACTTAAGGAGGACCAATTCGCCCTTGGGCGAATGGATCCTGGGACCTAAATCCAAGGCACACAATTTACAAGGTGTTTAAAAATAATATTAGAATTTGTTTAATGTTGGTTTCCCTTTCAGAAAACGAGAATAATAAAAATTAAGAATGCATACTTTAGGCAATTAGAATCTTAATAAAGTCCAATTAATTAAGGGGATGCAAACATAGTGTGAAAATATAAAGGAATACATTTTCCTACACTACATTTAGCCCCCACTTTAGTGAGAGTATGAGCCCTATGCTCAAACTCACACTAAAGTAGACAAATAAGTCAAGAGAGGTCTAATTGTACAATTGTTAGAAAGATGAGATAACAAAGATCAAGGAGGATGATCAAGCCCCTAGGATCAAAGATCTTATGGAAAACCAGCAAAGGCACAAACAAACATATGAATGCAATAGAAACACAAGATACAACATCATACAATGTCAAAATTAATGCAAAGAAGAGATGAACTAGCAAGTTGTGTTATGTCAAATCCATGAAACATGCTCTCATGGCACCACAGGAAAGCAAGTTGTGTTATGCAAGATGGCCATGAAAACATGCTCACAAGTGCAGTCCAATATACACTCAATGAGCCCAAACAAGTGAGAAACATACAATGTCTAGTGCAGTTCGATATACACTAGGTGTGTACCCACAAAACAAGTGGCGATGGGAAATTCATGCCAGGTCTACAAGCTCCCATATATCAACCATACCAAAATTTATACTCCCTGATAACTTTGATAAGGAACCACATATGACAATCACAAGGCTAGAAAGTTGCATTATGTTACACTCATGAAACAAAGGTACCACCAAGCAAGCTTTGTTATGCTTAGTGGCCAAAATTTTTGGTTTAAGATAGTCAAAGGGGTTTTGCTTAGTTCATGAAAGGTCTCACTTTAGGGAACATCACAATTGATATCACCATCAAGAGAGTACAAGTTGAGAGATAAAAGATTCACACCTTAGGGAATCCAAGCCATAGCATTACCACTAAGAGGAATTTCATATGCCAAGAAAGGTCACGCTCTTGAAGGACATCAATCCCAATGCAACCAACAAGAAGACACATCATGTGAAATAAGAAGACCACACTTTGAACAAGAGGTCGACATCAAGCAAGTGACAAATGGGAGGCATTATTCCCACCACTTTAAAGAAATTGCTAAGCACTATGGTGTGAGAAATTACTTTAAAGTAGAAGATGATAAAAGCCAATAGATGAAAGAGACGTGAGAGATTATTTGGAAAGACCTATGCCAAACATTTTGAATGAACAAGACAAATGAGAGGGGGGTGAATCAGTTGTACCTTAAACCTTCAAAACCCTCATTAATATTCAAATCCACATCGATATATTAAACCCTTATTCTATTGTGATGATTTAACATGAAAAGCAAATAACAAAAACTTGAAACAACTTAAAAACTATGCACAAGAGAACACTAGATTTATGTGGAAAACCCAAGGAGGGAAATCCGCAATGAGGATTAGCTCACAATATAAGTTATTGCAAAACTGGTTATAAAGGCTCATTGCTAGAAGGGGCACACTACCCTGAAAGGCTCACAACCAAGGCTCATTTCCAAAGTAGAAAAAGAAGATAGAGAAGAAATTTTATACAAAGAACATAATCTCAATGCAATATAGAATCCACGACAATAGCTTCAACACCTTCACAATCTGTTTGAATGATTGTAGACACATTCTACTCACTACATCCAGTAATCCAACACTTGAAATTTCACACTACACTTCACCATTTCACACCTTACAACTCTAAAATTTGCATCATTCGCATTACACACTTCACACTTTCATCTATCTTATCCTCCTTCAACAATTCAACTCATACTTATACCATCCTCAACCTTTGAAACCCTTTCCAAGGTCACTTATGTGCCTCAAACATGCAAATTCAAATTATGTCAGTGCCAAAACACTTTTGTGGTAGGTAGAATTGAATGTGGACCACATAAAAACTTAATTGAGACCCAAATCAACAACAACACTTAACCACACACTTCCTTAAACAATATTTATCCTTCACATGTAGTGTAAACACCAGGTTGGTTGTTACCCATGCAAAAACCATTAAGATTTTAAGTACATGCTTTCTCAAACCCAAGGATGACTTACGAACCACCCACCACACTTGAACATGTTCTACAATATTCCTCAAACACCTTGAAATCCAACAAAATCCTTCGCAACAACTTTTCACCTTAATAATGTACAAACCTAGTACACTCAGACTACTCTACCATACATTGTTACTTGAAAAACTATCTTTCAAAGCAAAAAACCTCAAATACTCTTGACTGAGGTAAACTACAACTACTAACACCATCAACAAACATTTAGAATTGCAAGACCTAAAGCACAACTTCAAAGAAACGCAAAGAAAAACATTTCTCTCAGACACCTCTACAATGCACAGTCACACACTGGTGAACACAACTTCTACTGTACGATGATCCAACATACCATATCTTGAATATAACACCTCTAACCAACATATCCAAATCACATAGGAAGATCTTCAACCTAGAAGAAATGTGGAGCAAAACCAAAGCATCTCTCTATAACCTAGAACGACACTGCAACACATTGTTTCCTCTTTTTATCAAATTTTATCAAAAGCACTTGGAAACCAAGCACTAGAGACACATCCACATCATCTTTAGCATTACTACATTGATAGATAGAAGCTTATCAAAGTAATACGAGAGGTTAACACCAGTAGTTTAACTAATGAAAACATAATGCAACAAATTAAAGCATAGACAACACCAACTATTCATCTTCAACATCATTCTTCCTACATATAGTTGACATAAATGACAAAAAAAGCTTGTTAACATCAATAAAAACACCAATATGCACATACTTGCAACAAAACATATGTTTCCAAATAAAGCTACGTTATGAAAAGGAGGTTTCCCCCCATATACAATCCTAAGATAACACATAAGGGATCCGTGGATTTGGGGTCAACGTATGACTTTGCTACAGTGATATAATCGATCTTGGAATCGTCATTATTCCCCAAATAAGTCATGGAACAATGAGCACAAAGGAAGAATGACACATAGAGAGAGTGAAAAAAAAGGAGAAGCCTTTTGGATCAACATGGAAGAGACCTAAATGTCTCAATGCTTTGCATCATCCCCAAAAAGAAAACACAAGATAAATGAAAAAGACAATGGTTACAAAAAATAGAAGAATGAAGATACAAATAGAATAATGTCATAATAGATTCACTCCCTTTGTATCCTTGCACCAACAGAGTGACAAGGGTCATTCAAAGTAGGCTCACAAACATAAAGGCATAATACGAGAGTTCACATTACACACACGTAATCACACAAAGAACATGAAAAGAAGGCATAAAGCTAGTATGACACATGTGAACTGACCTAAATCAATTTGTCCACATCCCAATATTGTTCATCATATGCATAAGGAAAATGAATAGCCAAAGGGGCAACAACTATTGTCATACTAGGACAATCACTAGGTTCAACACATGGTGATGCACTCTTGTAAGGTGGATCATCATGGTTGTTCTTGTCTAAGCTCATAGAAGAGGAAAATAATAAATTCATATCATTATGCACTTCCTCATCAATCTTAGCATTATCTTCATTATCATCCAAGTTAATCACAACATGAGGCCTAATGATAATGTCCAGAGAGATTTCATGTGTTTATTGTTGTGGCGAAGGTGGAGAATCATCACGATTCGTTTGAGTTAATTTTTATCTTGATTTGTTTGTTTGTTCTCTTCTTTTAATTTACAAGCAATAGAATGACGTTTATGCCTATGCTCTTTAGCATTTTTGTTTCTTTTTGCACGGTTTTGAAGTTGTGACTATGTAGGAGCGGGTTTATCAACCATAGGCTTCTTTTCATCCCGTAAGGGAGGAACAAAAGGAACCATCGAGGGTTGTCCAACCACTTTCTCTTTAGGTTTATAAACTTATTTTATCTTAGGAGGCACAACGATAATTGTATGGTTATCTCTTGGTATTTTGTAGGAAATAGGTGAAGGAATCATGGTTGATTTGTCTTGGTTACTTGGAAGGGCTTTTGGTTCAATCATGGTTTCATCAATGATGGGAGAGTCAAGCATAAGTTGAGGTATATTGCTAAGATATAATTCTGCTATGTGCTTTGTCTTGAAATTTTGGTAAGATTTGAAAAATAAGTGCTCGCTAGGTTTAAAAGCTTCCATAGGTTTGGGCCAAAACAAATCTAATGAGAAATTTCCATGGGAAGACATAGGATTAAAACTGCTATAATGCAGAGTGAAAATTTCATTACCAAATGGAAATTTTAAGCATTTATGCACTACATAGGGGATGGCATCCATGGAGCATGGCCATGGATAACCTAGTTTCACATGGAATTGGTCTAATGACGGGATGATGGAGAATGAGACATTTAGTCTCTTCGATTTGACTTTTAAGGGGAGAGTGATTGAACCTATTGTAGGGTAGGAAAAACCATTATGTGTTTCAATCCATGCTTTTGATTGTTCATAAGAGTCCTGATAAAGTTCATGCACAAACAAGAATTACTCAGTGATCACATTCTCTACACACACGGGATCAATTAATATCCCATTAGTAGGCTTGTCATTGATTCTTTCGGCTATGTAAAGAGGACCATTAGGTACATCTTTAATTATGTCATCTTGTGAGAAAGCAATATCAAGAGACATTTTGGTTTGGTCCTTACAAGGTTGAACATCAACGAGGTTGATCATAGTGCGTATATCATCCCCATTATCAATCATGTTGTCATTAGTAATGGCTTGTATATTGTCAACATTCATCACATCATTCTTGGTGTCACTAGCTTTAACAAATGAGATGTTATGATTTGGCATTGGATTGGTAAATATTTGCAAATTTTGGTTAGGTGGAGCAACATACTTATTTCCTTGATCACTAACACCACCAATCTAGATGTGATTAGAATCAATGAGGTGTTGCGCAATATTTTTAAGATGCATACATCATTCAGTATCATGTCCATTTTGTCGGTGATAATGGCATAAGGCATTTGGATTATAGTTCAGGGGTAAAGGCTTAATAGGATCGGGGGTTCTAACAAGAGCTAAGGTAATTTTAAGTTCTTACCCATGGGTTGCAATATGATGGAATGAAGGGTATCAGGTAACAAAGTAAAATTTCTATTTGTGTCCCTCAATTGATATGGATATGTTGTTTTTATAGCAGCCACTTGAGATTTAACTTGTTGATTTGTTTAAGGTAGATTTATTTGTATAAAGCCTTTATTTTTTCTTGAATGGTTGGAAATTGTTATGAGGAACGGATTTGGATTTTTTTAGGACAATTGGAGGAATTTTTTGCTTCATGATGACTAATTGAATTCTAATAGTCTCAAAGAGCCATGCACAAGTGAGTGAAAGAAGGGAATCTCATCATCCCTAGCTTATCTTGAATATTGTTTTGCAAGTTTTCAATGAACATTCTTTGAAGATCGGCATCAAGAATCTTAATGTTAATTTGTGAGTAAAGCAATTGGTATCGTGTTATGAAATCAGTGACCTTTTCATCCTTGTTTTGTTTACATTGCATTAAATCAGGTAAGGCCATCTTAGGACCAATGTGCACTTGGAAATGGTTGAGAAAGGCATCAACAAGTTCATTGAATGAACTAATTGAGTTATTTTGTAAAGAGAAAAACCATTCCAAGGTTGTGTCTTTCAAGGATCTAGGGAAAAGCTTAGCTAAGAGCTTGCCTTTGAAAATGAAGTCACTACATAAGGTTGTGTATGCTAAGACATGGTTGGTAGGATCTCCTTTACCACCATATTTCTCAAATCTAGGAATCTTTATGCCTTGTGTCATTTGTGATTTCAATATCTCCAATGATAATGGGTTGTGTTTGACATATTGTGAAAGTTGGCCATTTTTATTTTTGTTCAATGTGGAAATTTGTTGTTGGAGGGATGACACATTTTGCAAAAGTTGGTTAAGGACGAAATCATTGGTTGTGTTTTGAGATGGAGGTGAATAAGGTGGAGGTGTATATGTGTTGGGAGGACAAGTGAATTGCAATTTTGTGAGAGGTGATATATTAGGATATATGAAGTTTAAGTTCACAAAGCTAAAAGGATTCCCAATGGATATAGCTAAGGTTGGATTGACATTGTTAGTTGGTTATCTTGTTGTAGTAACAATTGAATGAGTGTATGTAGGAATAGAGGCCACAGTTGTAGGGGGAGGAATTTGATTTCCACCTTGACTTTGAGTGTATCCCAAATTTTGAGCACAACTAGCCATTATAAGGACATGCTCGTCAATGATACGAGCTAGCTTTGCATAATTTCTATTCCCAATTCATTATCAAGTATTCTCCTCATGATATCTATGATAGGAACTATAGTACCATCAATATATTTAGCACTCATGAGGTTTTGAAGTATTTCTAAGGCTTTATCCATTTTTGTAAGTTTTCTTGAAGACATGAGAAACAATAGTTTCAACATCAACAAGATTGGAGGTTGTAGGACATGTTCTTTCAGGTATGGATTCCAACATGGGTTGACTAGTGTCAACACTATGAGTGAAAGAGTAAGAAAACCCAAGATTCACAATGAATGTATCAGCACGGGATTCCATGAGTCTCAAACTACATCTCACTAAAGTATTAGTAGTAGGATAGCAGGTTGTAATACCAAAAATGTACCCAAAATGGACAAAAAACACTAAACAAATGTAGCAAACACACAAATCTAGGAAGCAAAATGCAAGAATGTAAAAAGATATAGCATTTTTTAGATTTGACATGCAAGAATTTTTTAATTTTTAAATGCAGGAAACTAAAAATGATATCTTTTGAATGCAAATTTTATGTTTGAAGAAAGCACTTGTATTGACCAATTAACTTGAATGCAAACAATTTCAGAAAACTGTAACTCCAGAAAATAAAATTGAGATATGAAAACAACAAGATGTAAAGAAGATAGAGAAAAATTAATGCCCATAAATTCAGAAAGTGACCTATATAAGGGTATATTTTCCCTAGGGTGAATGGGTCCTTGCACAGGGGTTGAAAAAATTAAATTATGTTTTTTAGTTGATCTTTAAGGTCCTTGATTCATGTTTTAAATAAACACTTTCAATTATAGATTTCCAAATTTTTATGATGAAATGCAAGTGCAAATTGATGACAAACAACAAGAAAAATGATAACTTTTTAGATACAATTTTGTTTGAATTTTCTAATTTAAATGATTGAAAAACATTAATATGTAGACTATAATGTGAAATGGATGCAAAATGTATACCAATTTTTGAATTTTGAAGTTTTAAACAATGCAAAATGCAACTTTCAAAACCCTAATGAAATGTAAACTAATGCAATTTTGAAAACCCTAAATGAGATGCAATGCAAACTAAGGCAAAATCCTAGATCTAGGGTTTGAAGGATCTCTAAATTAGAAAACTTATAATCTAAGAATGTCAAGTTCACCAAAATGAAACGAAGAA
>VDFB02358134.1:182473414-182626105 GCA_007258455.2 Sequoia sempervirens | reverse complement strand
CATGGTGAGTTTTTCCTTGCTTCCTAAGGACTCAAGACACTGAATGCTATCACCTCCTTTAGAAAAATATTACAATAGAGGAACCTTAGGTGAAGGTACATGAGGGAGAGAATATTGTGTCCTTACTTTTAGGAGCTTTCTGCATCAATACCTAGTTCTTTGAAAACTATCCTTTGGCACCCTTGCACTCTTTGATTTTCTTATCTATCTAAGAAAAAATATAAAAATTAATTCTTTATTTCTTTTCTCTTGGGAAGTAACCTCCAATTTTGACCAATCCATCTTTGAAATGATCTTTAATAAAATTATATAATCATTATATTTTGGATTAACTAGGTTAGCACAATCACCAATACTTATTTTTGGACTTTCTTTAGGACAAAAGTGTGGATTAGGAAAAATTTCATCCTAAAGTATTCCTTGTGGCACACGTCATGCTCATCATCACAATCAACCCATTAGTCTTCAATAGTTAATATATTCTTCTATGTATCCCCATTGTCCTTTCTATAAATCATATATGATTCTCAAACTAATGAATGGTCATTCTTGTCATTTTAGCATTTGATTACTTAGATTAGCTAGAGATTATCTATTGAATTCACCAATTGAGATAGACAAATGAGTCCCCGGTTTATGTTTACTTGAAAAAATTATGAACTTCCACCAATTATCTATAAATTTCTATGAGAACCCATTTGTTTCTAATAAAATTTAGAAAGGTTGTATGGAAATCCTATTAATCCACATCAAACAGAGGTAGACATTGGGAATTAGATAAATCAATTTCCCCATTGAGAATTTTTTTCTCTATCTTCCATTGAGAGGGTTCTTTTGAGTTCATTTTCTAAAATCACGATGATGTGGAAAAGGAAGGCATCATGTACATTCTTGAAATGATTCATGATTTACTTCAATTCAAATTAAGGGTAGAATTGATAAACATTTTTATTGGTAGGGGCCCATGACACAAATTTTCTCTATGTTGGGAAAGATTTTTCTTTTGGATAAAGGGTAGAAAAGGTAAGAAGTCATGTAGAAGTATTTATATTTTCTTACCTCACAAAACTAATTGTGCAAGTGGTTGTTGATCATCATTCCCAAATAAATATTTCATTTTTTCTCAATGATGATCAAAATAAAATAATACATACATAGTTAAAATTACCAAGTTATTAGCTTCAACAATATTATATTCAACAAGGTGATCATGTCACCAAATTCTTCAACAAAATTAATTCTCACTAGGGTTTTAAGCATTCTCTATATAATATATCTCAAAAAATTTAGATAATATTTTGTATTACCCTCGAGAACTTGTATGAACCATCCTCAATGTAGTTTCTTAGTCTCCACTATAAACTATGTTTGTTCCTTGTGATCAATAATCTCTAGCATGTCCTCAATATAGTTTGGCATAACTATATCATTGCCTCATTTGAAGAAACTAATATTTTCCTCTTGTCAAGATCATAGTGTTGTTTGCATTACATCACCGATTGAAGACATTGGATTGAGGTTTAAAAAGTATATTCTTGTTGATTCCACTTACAAGAATGCATCTATCTATTAGGGTTTTTCCTTTTTTGTTCATTCTTTCATAAAAATCCTTCGTATCTATATTCCCCGAGTTTGTATCTAAGATCTAGGAAAGTTCAAGATCTATCTTGGATGAAGGTGTGATTCCCTTAAATTCACAATTTAATTTTGTATTTGTATGAGAATAGACATGAAATGAACTAAGTGGATCACAAGAGCTCTTATCTAGTTTGTATACCAAATACAACAAGTGTCAAGCTCTTGGAGTACTTGAGCAATAAAAAAATCATTATAAATCTTTGGGTTGTATAAGAAATTAAAAATTCTACTTCTCTATGCATTAGAAAAAATATAGAGCTTGGTGGGTACATGTGTAGAAACTACAAGAGTGAATGAAATTTTTTAATCCCCAATAATTAGTGCTTCTCAAACTTTCAAAAAAATGTAAGAAAGTGTGTAAAAATTATTAAATGGTAGAAAATATTTTCTTCCCTACAAAATATTATTGACTAAACTTCCAAAGATTAGTATGTTTGCATAAAATATACGATGACCAATAATATTTGTGTTCACACAAATACAAAGATTTTAAAATTTTGAGTAATGCAAGTAATTTTTTAAAACTCCAAGGCTACTTAAAACCAAGTTGCTTTCCCATAAATAGAACCTGTTAGAATTTCAAAGATTCAATGTAGTTTGTTAAGTTGTGTAAAGGTACATGGAGGTTCCACTTTCTCACTTTAAAAAACTTTTCCAAAACTTTGAAGTTTCATGGAAAGTATAAATCCCCACAAAAAAAAATGATTCTTAGACTTTAAAAAAATATTAGGTGTATACCAACTACAAAAGAGTAGAGAATATTTTCTTCCCTAAAAAGTTTGTGTTGAATAAACTTCCAAAGCTCCAAAGTAACTTTGGACAAACAATGTTCACCATGATCAAGAACCTTTGCTTCCCTACAAATACAAAGATTTTTTCAATCTAAGGAATCAAATAAATTTTACAAATGTGCAATGGTAATTGGAATCTCCCCTTCCTCACGACTAGAAGTTATTACTTTCAAAGCTTGAATACAATTTGGATTGATGTGAAAATATGTGCAGAGGTTCTAATTTCTTGCTCAAAAAATATTTTTTTGAGACCTTTGAAGTGTCAAAACAACTCAAAAAAAATCCATGGGTATAAACAAGACTCAAAATATTCACCCAAGGAAACAACTTAACCCTAGTCTTCAAACAATCAATATTTTTTAGAGGGAAAAAGAGCTAAGGTTCTAAGATACAAACTTAGTGTAATGGTAAGGAGAAAAAATTTCAAGCAAGAGGAATGGGAGAAATCTGAGCACAAAAATAATTTGGGCTTCAAATGAGAGTTTTATAGGTAAGAGAAAAGTGGTGAGAGAGGAATTTGATATTTAAGTTCAAACGAGTAGTTTAGCCAAATGAAATGTGAAAAAGAGATGATAAGATCTGAAATAGGGATTGTGGACACATTCTAGGGTCTTCACATGATTAGAAATGAATTTAGGTGAACTTTAGTTATGTTTTTCTAGGTAGGTTTACAAAAAAAATCAAACTAGAAGAAAAGTATAGATCCCCACCATTAAGTGCCTCTCAAGGTTTGGAGATGTCAAGAAACTTTGTAAAAACTATGAACCTAAATAAGATCTCTACTTTACCACTTTGTGATATGTTGGTAGACTTTTGAACCTTTTATATCATCTTGCAAAACTACAAGCTTTCTTTAAAATATTTTTTCCAAAGGACTTGTCAAACTTTCAGGAGTTTGGTACACATATAACCAAACTAGAGAAAAGTCTAATTTTCTACTTGGATAGTACAAAATGGATTTTTAAAACTCTATTGTAGTTTTTCAAAAACTTCAAAATTGCATTAAAATCTCATTTTTTCTATCTTGCAAGTTGCTCAGACTTTTCAACTTTTGGAGTAGTTTTACAAAAAAACTACATCTAATTTAAATTTTTAGTTTTCTCTCTTGAATTCATTTTGATACTTACAATTAGGATATTTTACCAATTTTTAATGATTAAATTCTAAAATAATCACCTAAGACCACAAATAATTTGATGGAATTATTTTCACTTTTTAATTGCTTGAAACTGAGACTCAACTTCAAGATTTCAGAAAAATGGTTTTGATAAAGGATAATTTTTAACAAGACTTTCAAAAACACACAAAGGAAGCCAACTTTTTAATGGACATAGTCAAAATTTTGATATGTAACAAGTGGAAAACTATTTTACTTAATGCTAATGGGACCCTTGAAAAGATAGTTCCACAACAATGATCTTCCATTAGTTTTGTAGGTGAGGAAGGAAATGAGGCGAACATGCCTTATCTAGATGTACTTATCAACACCTTTTCTAAGTGGTGGATTAGAGAGTGTATGGAGTTTAGAATAAAAGTTATAATAGGTCATGTTATTCAATATTTTGGTCTCACTTGAAAAAATAAAAAAGGCACAAAAGAAAGGAAAGGGAAAGTAAGATCAAATATTACAATTTTTGTATTGATTATTTTAAGAGCTATTAGATTTTATTCAATATGTGGCTCAAAGAACTATAAAAAATCTTATTGATTTTTTATTTCTTATGTTTGGATATGTGGCTTTAAGAACTATCCTCAATTTGCATTTTGGAGATGTAATTCCATGTGAGATGATTGCATTTTAACATGTGTTTTATGTTACACTTTTTTTGATGTTTTGATCTATCACTATTTGGGAGACATGTTTCATAATTTATGACACTTGTTTGAAGGATCCATGTATTTATAAAATTTCCACAATACAAAAAAATTGGAGGAGAATGTGGTATGTGGGAAAAAATATGGAGGTTAATGTGGGATGTGGGAAAAATTATGGAGAAGAATGTGGGATGTGTGGGAAAAATATGAGGAAATATCTTCCTATCCCCACATAAACCATATTTTTAATATCAATCCTTTTGTGATAATAATGAAGCGGAGCTTTAGTGTGTTGTTTAAGACAAAAAAAAAAAATTCCTTCTTTTTATTAAATAATTCTAGACTCTGAATACCTTGAACCAACACTATGAAATAAACTTTGGATTTTGAAATATGAGGGAAGGAAGTAATATGGTGTTGTATACACCCAAAATCGGTCTGGATAATCAATTAATTAAATACAAGTTATTTAATTAATAGACCCTTTAATTCTTCTACTTATAAATAAATTCTAAATTTATTTATATAGTTCATTTTCTAATTCTTCTATCTTAAATCACATTCTTCCATCTTAATTAAATAAACAAATTTCAATAGTTTTTCTTATTTAATTATCTTTCTTCTTATTAAATTTAAATTCTAAAATTTAAATTTAGTCACAAGTATACAACTTTTTCCTCTTGCCACCTCATCATGTGTCTCATGAATTTAAATATCCTTAATATTTAAATGGGCTTTTTCCTCAACAAATTCTAAAACAAACTTGAGACACTTGGCTCTCTTCCTCCATTTAGTCTTTCTCATACTTGGCAAATTGTCTTACTAAAGGGAACAATCTCCTTTATTCCCTCTAACTTCTTCATCCTCCACCATCGATCTTTCCAGCTAAAATCCTGACTGTTGATTGCTCCACATCAGAATATGCCTTGGGAATCCTATAAATGTAGCTTCATTCTACAACATTACACATGCCAACTTTGAGCAATCTTACTCTGCAGAATTTTCATTAGAGCATTTGTGAGCAATTAGTGTTTGAGCAGTTAGTATTTTTAGCATTTATAATTCATTAGCATAATCATGGCTTAGTTTGGTCGCTGCATTTTAGTTATCATAATAGCTTTCATACAGTATTTGCATCACAACATTCAGTATCATATCATTATCATAACATCACTATCATATAGTTCAATCAATCATGTAGGAATAGATTTCTTGCATTTTCCAGCATTCCATTCCTTAGGTTGTCATTCTAAAGGTCATAGTGCACAAGCAAATCTAAGAGCCATTATGATTTAACGAATCCCTAAAGATAGGAGACAATGAGACAATTTTAGAGAGTTTATCTGTTTCAATTCGATTAGATTTGTTATTTGAATTCTCTCCAATTTAATATTTCATTGATTATGTGGTTTATTACTCATTCACATATTTTACTCACACATAAAATTGGCACCCACCGTGGGGCTCAACCCCATTTTTATTGACATTTTCTAGAAAGTTGTTTACATAATTGGACGTGAACTTCTATGTAGCGCACCTGTGGTTTTTTTTAGCGCATACAAAACATCTTTTAGCACATCCAGTTCTTGTTACGGTGCATCCAACTCATCTTTTGGCACATCAAGATCATCTTGCAGCGCATACAAGGGTTCTTTTAGCACATTTAGTTGATATTTTAGCGCATTTAGTTATTCTTTCAGCGCATACGGTTGTTCTTTTAGTGCATCTGTGTTATCTTTTAGCGCATATGATTCCTATTTTAGCGCATCTGGTTTTCTTTGCAGAAATTCAAAATTTTGAGGACTGATCAATACTTTATGTTTTGCAGGTACTTTTAAACGCTGTCAAAGACAATTATATTAAAGTAGTGATGGTGTTTGCAGGGGTTGGAGTTAATTTTGCTTTAATCTTGCTTTCTTTTGATTAAATTAGGCACCTAGTTTAATTAAGAGGTTAATGAACACCCTTTCTACTGTGTTTGTAAAGTGATAGGCCTATTCTCTCCCCTTCACTGGGTGACCAGAATGCCAGACTCACTATTTCATGTTTTGATAGCACCTTTAGAAGGCCTACCGTAGTGGGAAAAATTATTCACCCTACGGGAACGACCTAAGTGGGAACAACTAAATCCAAGTTTTCTGCCCCACTATAATCAAAAGTGAATTTGAGGAAACTCACAATTCAACGATAGTGTGCAAGATAACCATCCCCAAAGCCTTTGTTCTAAAGGTTGGGAGGTCTCCTGAGGGATTTTATCATTTGCTGCACCAAACGAAAACCCTTACTACGAACCTTAAGTGCAGAAGCCAGTTGAGTCAGTCTCCGAACATTTTTAATATTCACAGTGCAAGGGGAGGGAAGAATTTTCCCCCAAGATACTCACCATATAACTATCATGGATTACTGGCCAAAAGTGGAGTCCATTCGACTTTGGTTAAGACTCGAGAAAGGCAAAAACATGGGTGCCCTCTAGGGGGTGACATGGTTGTGTGAGCTGACATAGTTGTAAGATGTGGGTTGTGATATTTTAAATGACCCTTGACATTAGAAAAGTGACTGATCTGTTTGCTCTTGTTATATACCTGTGGAAATCAAAGGAATCATACTAGATTCTTGAACATACACTTAATGTTTAGTTCCTAGGGTTGAAACAACCGTTTTACAATTTGCTACTATGTTTGAAGTCATTATTCAAGAAGTCATCCATTTAAGAGCACTTAATTCGCATAATTCACTAGGAAGACAACCAGGCAAAAATCATTGTTCAGTAGATTATTCCTAGAAAACCTTCAAATTCACTGATTCAAAGCAAAATAACCAGACACACTTTCAAAATAGTGAAACACTTCTAGTTTAGCGCATGCATTCCCTGTTTCAGTGCATTGAGCTCATATTCTGGCACATCTGAATCATTTTCCAACGCATTTAGTGCATCTTTTAACACATCTAGGTCCTTTTCTGGCACATTTGTTCCATCTTCCAATGCATTTGCAAATCCTTTTAGTGCATTTACCTGATAATCCAATAGAGTACCAAGTTGAATCATATTTTAGGGGTAGTCTAGCACATCACTGGATTGTTTTAGCGCATTTGATCCATTTTCCAGCGCATCTGAGTCATTTTCCAGTGCATTGAGTTCATATTTTAGCGCATATAGTACATTCTCTGGCACATTTGATCCACTTTTCAGCGCATTTTGAGTCCATTTTCTGGCGCATCTAGGGGACAATCTAGTGCATCCAAGCCATCTTTTAGCGCATCTAGTTACTATCAAACCAAAGAGCTATTTTCACTATCTATCAAAAAATTAAAAGCACATTCAGGGATCCTTGTCAAAGCGGAACCATTCATCAGTCACAACAGTGTTTTAAACTTGGAGAAACTAGACTTTACATGTGAAATTCTTCAAACCAAATTAATATCTAACACCTTAAAGTTCCTAATCATTAAACACACCTCTGATTGTTAAGCTAAGTTTCATCATCAGGATCTATCATCCTTCATCACGAAACAATGTTGTATAATCAGATTTAACTTATTCTCATCAATATAATTTGTCATTCTATTTGACTTAGTTAATATCCTTGGCATTTCTCAAACAAAGATCTAAGTTTAGTCAAAATTATAACACTTGTATGCTCATTTTAACAAGGTCGCAAAAATAAAAAGTCAGAGAGAAGGAAATTGAAACTCAAACTACCATGGCTGAGGGTGAGTAAAATCCCTTTCACATATTCCACTAACCTGAAAGTGATGAAATAACTGAGGAAGACATCCAACATGCTCAACAAGATCCAAATTTCCACAAATTCATGGAGAAAGTTTTGGAAAAAGATGCGGAAAAATACTTTTTAATGCTGGTTAATCAAGGTTTGAAACTTCCAAATGACTTTGATATTAATCAACTGAGCACACCTCCTAAAAGAACTAAAACTGATCCACCAAACATAGATCCAATGGCTGCATTAACTCATCAAATGAAAAATCTCCAACAGCAGATTCAAGACATGCAAAGAGGAACCACAAAAAGATACCTACTGCAAGACATTTTCCCATATCCTTTTGACCAAACTGTCAACATGATTCCTTTTCCCAAACATTGTGAATTTCCAAAGTATGATAAATATAATGGTAAAATTGATCTTATGGATCATGTAAGGGAATTTTGAACCATGAGTCTTGAATTTGCACACGAAGAGACTTATTTGATGAGATTGTTCCCATGAAGTTTGGGTGGGAAATGTATGGAGTGGTTTTCAAAATTACCACTAGGTATCAAATCTTTTGAAGAGTTGGTCAATAAATTCATCACCCAATACTCTTACAACATCCAACACGAGATAACCATGAAAGACCTTTGCAACACAAAATAGAAAAGGGGGGAATCATTCCTTATATTTTTTCAAAGATGGAGAAGATTGTTTTCTAGGTATGCTCGTCCCATACCTAAAAAGGAAAAGATGGAAATATTTATTGACAATATAAATGATGAGATGAGCTATAGACTTGAATTGCAATGTCCACCTACCTTTGAGAAAATGATTGAAAATGGAATCAAAATTGAAGAAGCCTTGGTCAAGAGAGAAGTCTTAAAAATCTACAATGAAGGAAACAACTCATCAAATGCTTCCAATCATTATAATAGCAATGATAAACCAAAATTTTGGCAAAGAAATAAAAATGTTGGTAACAATGATGGTGCAGCTGAAACACAAAATGCAAAACTAGTCTTTAACTTGACCACTGCTTCCTCTAAAAATAGTCCAAACAACAATCAGAATGCCAATCAAAACAACAACCAAAACAATACATAATCTAAACCACCACCATATTGAACATCATCAAATCGAAGAAGATTCACACCTTTGGGACAGTCATTGGAATCAGCATTAAAAGAGCTTCTTGCAACCAAAGTTATAACATTACCAGAAGCACGAGATTGGGAACCACGGGTCAAATCATCTTGGTGGAATGATGCACATTATTGTGATTTCCATAGAAACAAGAGCCATAAAACAAATGATTGCATGCAACTAAAACATTTGGTACAAGATTTGATTGATAAAAAGGAAATCTCAATAGAAGGACCCCAAATGAATAATGATCATGGAGCATTCAAAAATCCTTTACCAAACTATGATAAAGGAGAGTGCTCTTCAAACACCAAAGGGAAAAATGTGAACTATGTTTATGACACCACTATCCTTCATATTGAGGCAGTTGATAACCAAACCAATGACATTGCTACAACTGATGATCCAACTAATGGCATTGAAATCCATGATGAACAAAACTTTGTTGCAGCCGATAATCAAATTGATGACATCACAATTGAACATGAACATGACATTATTACAGCTGAAAATCAATTCAATAACATCAACCTCCAATCAAATCAAATCAAGGACATCACACAAGACATGGTTGCAAATGATAATCAAATTAATGTCATCAAAATCAAAGACAAACAAGACAACATGCCAATAAACACAACCACAAGGGCCCAGTCCAAGTATGTCTTGAAGGGAAGTACCTCTAAAACATCCGCTGCCTCTTCAAATTAGTACAACATAGTTGATCAATTGTAGAAAATCCCAGCTCAAATATCCATATTAGAACTTCTAAAAATTTCACCAGCTCACAAGGAGATTTTGGAACAAGCTTTAGTAGCCACCATGGTACCAAATAATCTTGAAGTTTGTCAATTCCAAGCTATGGTGGGACACTTGACCACACCTCATTGCCTATCCTTTTCTGAAAATGATGATGTATCACTCACCCATTCACACAACACAACCCTCCACATTGAGGTTTTAATTCACAAACACCGAGTCAAACGTGTTCTAATAGATGGTGGAGTTGGTTTAAATATCTACACTTTAAAACTTATCTGTACACTAGGATATTCAGAAAATGCAATTGATGCTATAAGAAAAATCACCATCAAAGCCTATGATGATGAAGAGAGATCCTCCCAAGGATTGATAATGTTACCAATTCAAGTGGGGCTAGTTGTAAAAGATATAATTTTCCAAGTGTTGGACAAATATTTGACATATAACATACTCTTGGGACATCCTTGGATCCATGAGATGCAAGCAGTGTCGTCCACGTATCATCAATGTTTGAAATTTCCTTTCAAGGGGCAAGAAATCACCATTTCAGTTGATTCCAACAATCCTCAATATTGCAACACTCTTAAATCAATCCAAGACACTTTTGTACCACACAACAGGGAAGCTATCACTCCTAATCCATCAAACAATGAAGGTCAAATCAGCTCTTTGTCAAATCAATCTGAGAAGAAGGTTTAGTCAAAAGATAAAGGCATTGGTGATTCCACTTCCTCAAAAAATGAAAGTCAACTAAATGCTTTGTCAAAACTATTTGAGAAAAAAGTTCAGCTGAAAGACAAAGGACTGGGCAAGTATTCTATTAAGCAATCATTATGTCTTTCACAGCTACTGCCTTCTCCTAAGTCCTATGGGCATCCATCAACATCCAAACAACAATCCTCACAACCAACCATGATATTTGAGGGAAGATTTTTAAAAGCAGGAACCCTAGTGGATGAATCTGAAGACAAGAACATTCTAAACTGGTTATACAAAGATGAAGAAGCATCGCAAGCATCAACTTCCAATGTACTAACAACACCATATGGAAAAGGGTTTACAATCCTAGAAAAGATGGGATACGAAGGAAAAGGTTCTGTCGGAAAAATAAAAGAAGGCATCATAGAACCAATTCAATCCATCACAATGAATGCAAAGGACAAGACAGGGCTAGGCTACAGAGAAGAGTCAAAGGAAGAAACCAAGCAGCAGCTTTGTGAGTGAATCCTCTAATTGCGAGATAGTTCTGAAATGTATTCTAATGAATATGAATGGGACTCGCTCTCTGAAGAATCTTGTCATGGCAAATAAATTGATGTGATACAAAGGTATGCACCCACACGTATGGAGGGACAAAGCTCAGGGTCTAGACCACTTGAAATTGGATCACTGCATATCGATGACTCAAGTGAAGACGATCAGACTTTGAGCGAGATAGATCACTCGGAGGAGAGTAACATCATAGACCTTGACATTGCTATTGAACACTTTGACGATGTTACCATCATGACACTTACCCCTTTGGACTTAAACCAATCTGATGATTCTTTACCATTGGTACACCCCAAACTTATTGACTAGGACCAGACCGAGCTACTTGATATACCTATCTTTCCAAATGATGATGCCATTGTGAATTTCCTTTGCTCTGACAATCCTGAAACATGTTCCATCATTGAATCTCAATGAAGCTTCAAACATGGGGAGTGCCAAATCTCTCAGCTGCAAAAGGAATATCAAAAATTGATCTAATGGTGAAAACCATTTAATGGCAGTATTAGATCAAGAAAAAGTAAAAATAAAGAGCACATCTAACGGTGAAAACCTCTCTAAGGTACCAAAGAATGGGAGATCTGACACTCTTCTCGAGCACTATCATGAGATATCTTCAATACTGGTTGAGCCCACACAATCCATCAACATTGGTACAGTTGAAATAGTGAAGACCCTACATCTGGCAACATCCATGACAAAGGAAGAAAAACCAAGTTTCACTAAATTCTTTGAAGAGAGACAAATCAACTTTTCTTGGTCCAATGGCAGTATTAGATCAAGAAAAAGTAAAAATAAAGAGCACATCTAACGGTGAAAACCTCTCTGAGGTACCAAAGAATGGGAGATCTGACACTCTTCTCGAGCACTATCATGAGATATCTTCAATACTGGTTGAGCCCACACAATCCATCAACATTGGTACAGTTGAAATAGTGAAGACCCTACATCTGGCAACATCCATGACAAAGGAAGAAAAACCAAGTTTCACTAAATTCTTTGAAGAGAGACAAATCAACTTTGCTTGGTCCTACGCTAACATGCCAGGCATGGATCCAAATCTTATAATGCATAACTTCTCTCTACCACCTAGAGTGAAGCCAGTGAAGTAAAAATTGAGAAAAATGCATTCGCATATCGCCCTACTGGTGAAAGCTGAATTGAAAAAATTGCTAGACGTGGGATTCATCCGACCTATTGACTATGCTAAATGAATCTCCAACATTGTAAGAGTTTTAAAACTGGATAACAACATCAGGATATGTACGGATTTCAGAGATCTTAACAGGGCTTGTTTGAAGGATGATTTTCCTTTGCCTAACATTGGCATCATTGTAGATTTGACAGTTGGACATGAAATGTTATCACTTATGGATGGATTTTCAGGTTATAACCAGATAAAAATTGCACCAGAAGACCAAGATAAAACCTCTTTCACATTTCTATGACATAAGTTTTGTTGGAACGTCATGCCTTTTAGGTTGAAAAATGTTGGGGCCACTTATCAACGTGCGATGACCACCATATTTCATGACATGATGCATACCTTCATGGAGGATTATGTAGATGACTTGCTAGCCAAATCATACACCAGAGAATGACATCTGGAAATCCTAGATAAAATCTTCACTAGGTTATAGAAATTCAATGTGCGGTTAAATCCCAAGAAATATGTATTTTGCATGACATCAACTAAACTTTTAGGATATATAGTATCAGCTAAAGGCATTGAGGTGGATCCTACAAAAGTGAAATTCATCATGGAGATTCCTCCTCCCAATAATATCAGCCAACTCATATCTTTACAGAGATGATTCCAATCTATTAGAAGGTTCATCGCACAACTGGCAGATAAAACTCATCCTTTTAATCACTTACTACACAATAATTTTTCTTTTAAATAGGATGAAAAATGTGAAGCAACTTTTAATCAACTGAAACAGTATCTGATTTCACCACCCATACTGGTACCACCAATTGAGGGAAAACCATTATTGCTTTACATTGCAACAGAGGTATCTTTGGGTGCTCTATTGGCACAGGAAGATTTTGTGGGAAAAGAAAGAGTTATTTATTACATCAACAAAACGTTGAATGGCTATGAAATTAACTACACGTTCATTGAAAAAGCTTGTTTTGGGTAGTGTTTGCTACTCAACAGCTGCAACATTACATGTTAACCCATAATTTCAAACTTATAGCTAAGATTGATCCATTGAAGTATCTACTCAACAAAGCTGCCCTGATAGGAAGACTAGCCAAGTGGGTAATGATATTGAGTGAGTTTGACATTCAGTATGTGGACATAAAAGAAATCAAGGACCAAGCAATGGCGGATCAACTAGCTGAAGCACCATTACAAGATGATCATCCAATGAGCATTGAATTTCCAGACATAGATGTCCTTACCATGTCAGCACAATAGTGGATGTTATATTTTGATAGGTCTTACACACAACACGGATTGGGTGATAGAATCCTGTTTGTCACGCCTCAAGGACATACCATCCTAAAATCTTACAGACTCATGTTCCCTTGCACTAACAACACAGTTGAGTATGAAGCATTAATCATTGGAATCAAGGTGGAATTCAAATGGAAAATCACAGAGTTGCAAGTCTATGGTGATTCCCAACTAGTCATTAATCAGGTGAACGATGGTTATCAAACAAAGGATGAAAAATTGATGTCGTATAAGAGAATGGTGGACGATTTCAAAAATTACTTTGTAGAGATGAAATTTGAATAGATTCCAAGAGCTAATAACAAAGCTGTTGATGTCATGGCAACAATTGCTTCACTTCTACAGATACCTAAAAAATGAAGCCGTTATGAGTTCATGGTGGAACAAGTGTTTAATCCTGCCTATGATAACCTTGAATCCCAAGTTATATGCCATCTAGTTGATGTAGAATCCTCAATTTATGGGAAGATCTACACCTACCTAAGAGACAATACCCTACCATCCGATCTATCCCGAAACCAGAAATGTAATTTCATCCAAGAAGCAGCTCAACATACCCTGATAGTCAATATACTTTATTGACGAGGTCTTGATGGTACTCTCCTTCGGTGTCTTGAATGTAACGAAGCCAAAACCGCTTTACGTGAGGTTCATGAAGGTATCTGTGGAACTCATTCAAGTGGTCTAACTCTCGCTAAAAAACTCCTATGCTTGGAGTATTACTGGTCGAACATGGAGAAGGAGTCTTTTCAATTTGTCAAGAAGTGCCAAAAATGTCAAATCCATGGCAACCTCATTCATGCACTAGTTCAGGAACTACAACCATTTGCATCAACATGGCCTTTTTGTCAATGGGGACTAGATCTTGTAGGTAAAATTCATATGTCATCATCCAATGGACATAAGTTCATCATCATAGCCACCGAGTACTTTATAAAGTGGATTGAAGTTGTTCCCTTAACTACAATCACCGAAAAAAAATTGCATCCTTCATCCTAAATTACATTATCTTTCGGTATGGTATTCCTCAGTCCATTATCACTGACAATGGTAGACCTTTCAATAATCAGGACGTCCAAGAATTGTGAAAGGTTTCATATCCAGCATCAATTTTCTACACCATACTACCCTCAAGGAAATGGTCAAGCAGAGACCTCAAACAAAACTATTTTGAAAATCCTAAATAAAATTGTCAATGATGTTGGACATGATTGGCACGTTCAACTGAACCCTACTCTGTAGGCTTGCCGTACCAACATCCGCACCCTGATAGGAGCCACACCATATGCCCTTTTCTATGGATCAAAGGCCATTTTACCTATTGAGGTTGAGCTACCTTCCCTACAGGTGTATTTGAAGGGAATTATTTCAGAAGAGGATTATAAAGTATCCAGGCTACAACAGTTGGAACTTTTGGATGAGCGTTGTCAGCATGTAGTTCATCACCTGAAAGCCTATCAGCAAAGAATGTCCAGAAGTTATAATCACAACATAAAATCAAGAACATTTCAAGTTGGTGATTTGGTCATGAAAGAAAATCTCCGCAATCAACAAGATCGAGAAAAGAAGGGAAAGTTTGAACCAAACTGGCTAGGTCCTTTTGTTGTCGTATCAGTCTATGGATCTGGAGCCTATCAGCTGTCTACACCTGAATCAGACCTGTTCGAAGAACCCATCAACATCCTGCATCTTAATAATTTCTACACTTAATTCATCCAGTGCATGGTAAAAGTCTTGAAAAAATATAAAAAAAATAAAAAAAATGAAAATACAAAAAAAGGTGAAAAATCAAAAAAATCATAAAATCTGAAAAAGTGCAATAAAAACAAGTAGTGAAAACCTAGCAACAGGCGCTATTTGTGATAGATTATCTTTTCCATCTATTTAAGCTTGTGTCGACCATTCGCTTTTGCCATCATTATCCTTATCATCAGAAAGTCTCATGTACATACTTGGGTGTTGCAGTCGTGTCTCACCTTGGATTGGGGGAAAAATCCTAAACTCATTGGGGGCAATAAACTTTGAGCTTAAATCAACAGACAAATAGTAGTTAGACAACACAACAAACACAACAATCATGTTAAAAAATCAACATTGAACCTCAATCATCAAACTTTACACACATCAAACATCCATATCAAACAACTAAATCAATCAAATCAAAACAAATCTAAATGGATGATGTTCTTTCTAAATCATGGTTTTATGACTTTGGCATGAATGTTCAACTGTTGTATCTTGATTTTTGTTATCATTTCTCTGGAGCAACTCGGTGATGTCATGAAATAGAGGAGCTAGGAAGGAGAATGATTTTTCTTTGTCTGTTGTTTGTGAGTTAATCATTACTACTGTGCAAATTGTTGTGAGACGTGCTCTACAAAGTATCATTGATGACATTCTGAATTTGCATAGGAAAATGATTAACTCTTGTCTATTTACGCAAGCAATGCTCAGGCCATCTCGGTTTAATTATACCTAGATGCTTGTGTTAACTTGCAATATCAAAAAATCATGAAAGTAGTACTCAGGTCATCATGGTCTAATTATACCATCGATGTTTGTACTCACTTTCAACATTTTAAAGGCTCAATGATGATAAAAGTACAACAAATCGGCTGAAAAAATACAACTTTGCATATTAGTTTTGCATGGTTAAGTTAGATTGCATCCATATTGATTTTGCATCTGTATTTATAGATTTTCCAAGGCTGGCACAATTTTCAAAATGATGCTATCTCTATCATTAAAGGATTGAGTACATTTGACATTAACAAAAACATATCATTCTCATGTAGTTGCATAATCATTTGCATATCATACATACATTAGAAAGCATTATCACATCATTAATCCATCCATGCATTACATCATAATATTTGCATTAGAAAATTAAAAAAAAAAGTGCATTACATATCATTTACATAATCAAGCCCATCTCATACAACATAAAACATCATCCATTGAACATATAGAATCATCATCATATCATCATTGCATCCATGCATAATCATCATATAAGCATATTAAATATCATATAAGCATCATAATTTAGAAATTAAATGCATCCATCATAGGTATCCATCACATAAACACATATAGATCAAAGGGTATTTGCTGCATATCATATAAATCTCAAAAAAATCATAATGTCAATTGTACAACGATATCCAAATATGTCAAGAGGTACATCATCAAAATGATAGAAATCAACAATGTCCTCAGCAAAAAAAAAATAGCGTATACATCATGTCTCAAATACATCAGAAGTGATCATAACGGAGCTATGTGTTGCTCCCCCAGACAATGTTGGCCCTATGCCTCCTATTGCACCACCTGACGGTCCTACCCCTGAATCTCTGCGAGGTGGTCCAGTGACACCCCTGCTGGTAGTCCTAGAATGACTATGTCCTGACCTGGTAGACTGAGCATAACTAACATGCTGCTCTACAGGCACTACCTCATGA
This sequence comes from Sequoia sempervirens, assembly GCA_007258455.2. Taxonomy (NCBI): domain Eukaryota; kingdom Viridiplantae; phylum Streptophyta; class Pinopsida; order Cupressales; family Cupressaceae; genus Sequoia; species Sequoia sempervirens. The sequence goes on along the minus strand of VDFB02358134.1, from coordinate 182,609,046 downwards.
TACTGCAGCTTGTAATACTCGACCTCCCTAGCGGAATGTCATACCTCTCTCAGGTAATCTGTTGTCGATGTACCCTCATCCACTCTTTGAAGTCTCTCTGACAAGGCCTCGGGCTACTCACATCGCTACCTCAAGGTATCTCTCTCTGTTGTAAGAGAGGTGATATGTGCCTGTGCTTGAGCCTGTGTTTGTGCCTGTGTCTATAACTGTGCTTGCACCTATCCTAGCTGACCCTATAACGTCTATACCTGGGTCTATAGGGTAGCTATCTGTGTCTGCTGTTGCTAAGAATTAAAATGAATCTAAACATGTTGTTGTGCTACAGCTACCAGGGATCTCCTCCTCTGTGGCATTTGAGATCTAACACATGTCTGCCTCCCCCTGCATCCTCATCTCTACCACCACCATCGCCTCCATCACCATCCCCACCACCATCACCACCTCCACCATCTCCATCACCATCATCATTGTCATCACTACTCTCTCCCTCCTCCTCCTCATCACCTCCTCCACCCCTTCTTTGTCTCAGTGCCATCATCTAATAAAGGTATTGGCTCGTCCGAACTAGATATCCTTGGGAAAGGATGTGAAAAGAAGCAATGTGCATACTCCTGTGAAATGGAAGCCTCTATGATCTTGGGATGATACTCCCATATAATTGGATGTAATCTGAGGTACTCCTCACACGCTGCATCATATGATAAAATAGGCCCCCACTCTGGAATGTCCTATCGTATGTGCACATATAAAGCAACTCCCTGGGGCATACCCTATACTCGCTCGTATTAACGCAACACTCTCCTAAGAAGGAATCTCTCTATCACAAACGGTGTACTCCTAATCAAATATCTAGTAGTGCACACATAGGGCATCTTTGTGTCATCCTCTGACGACTACTCACGGTCTAGATAAGGTCTCCATGTCACGGTACACAAATCATCTAGAACCCTCTGTCAGTACTCTAGCTTTCCCAGCTTATGTTGGACAATTGGGCATGTATATCCATGAACGTATGGTCGACCAGTCGGACGTTGTCTATCATCCACTAGATGAGTGACAGTTATGTGCTCCCACGCCCATATCTGTAGTAGTGTCACCCCAGCTGATAAACTAGCCCCTTTGATATATACCACCTGGTGAAGATCATGGTACAAGTGTGCTAGCATGTAGGAGCCCCAAGCATATTTGGTCCCCTATGTAATCATAGTCTCTAGAATCCGATCCCAACCGACTGAGAGTCCCTTCAACCTACGATTGGACATAAAAATCCTCCAATAAATCCAGCAAGAACACATGGTAGTGTCGCATATGCATCAACCATATCCTGCCATGGGATCTCATAGCCACAAATCCGGTCATCCTCGAAGACTCTCCTCAATGCATCGGTGCCCCCTGCTCTGTGGAATCATAGACAACCAGCTCACCAACAATAGGAATCCGCAAAATTTGGTAAACATCCTCTGGTGTCACTATCATCTCACTAGTAGCTAAGTGGAAGGTGTTGTGATCATTGTGCCACCTCTCTGCCAAAGTGGTCAAAAGTCCCCTATTAATCCTATGTTGGGGCATATCTATTAGAGAAGTCAATCTGCATCGTCCAATCACATCTAGATCATCCTGCACCAGATGTGGAATCAAATCCTAGGTCTTCGGGAATCGCTCCCAAATCTGAAGGACTGTCGAAGGCTCCTATCATCATAACATATCACCAATCAATAATCTTATTGGTCAACATCAATCAACCTATCAATCTATTTAGCTCTAGTGAGATTTTGATCAAATCTCGTGAGCGCCTATCATTGATCCTCGCCTATCATGAGGTTAATTGTCATCATCCTATCATTGATCCTCACCTATCTTGAGGTCAATCATCATTATCCTATCATTGAATCTCACCTATCATGAGATCAATCATCATCTAATCTATCAACATCATCAAACAACATCAAATCAATCGGCTAACGTGATCATCAAACATCACACACAAGGAGGAAATGCAGGGCATCAACAATCACTTGATAGATCACTATTTATTTTTCAGGAGATAAATCGTCTCAGCATCAAAAAATTTGAAAATCATCATCAAATCGTCAGAAAATCATACAAAATTCAAAAAATCCTAAAAATTCAAAATTCATCAATTTATCTCCCGAGGGGGCATATATCCATCATCACTTGAAAATCAGTGTAGCAAATTTTTCTTTGAAGCAATGTGTAAACACATCACTTCAAAGAGGGGCAAAATCTATACACCTAAAATCGGTTTGGATAATCAATTAATTAAATACAAGTTATTTAATTAATAAGCCTTTTAATTCTTCTACTTATAAATAAATTCTAAATTTATTTATATAGTTCATTTTCTAATTCTTCTATCTTAAATCACATTCTTCCATCTTAATTAAATAAACAAATTTCAATAGTTTGTCTTATTTAATAATCTTTCCTCTTATTAAATTTAAATTCTAAAATTTAAATTTAGTCACATGTCTACAACTTTTTTCCTCTTGCCACCTCATCATGTGGCTAATGAATTTAAATATCCTTAATATTTAAATGGGCTTTTTCCTCAACAAATTCTAAAACAAACTTGAGACACTTGGCTCTCTTCCTCCATTTATTATTTCTCATACTTGGCATATTGTCTTACTAAAGGGAACAATCTCCTTTATTCCCTCTAACTTCTTCATCCTCCACCCTCGATCTTTCCAGCTAAAATCTTGACCGTTGGTTGCTGCCACATCAAAATATGCCTTGGGAATTCTATAAATGCAACTTCATTCTACAACATTACACATCCCAACATTGAGCAATCTTACTCTGCAAAATTTTCATTAGAGCATTTGTGAGCAATTAGTGTTTAAGCAGTTAGGATTTTTAGCATTTAGAATTCATTAGCATAATCATGGCTTAGTTTGGTAGCTACATTTTAGTTATCATAATAGCTTTCATACAGTATTTGCATCACAACATTTAGTATCATATCATTATCACAACATCATTATCATAGCATCACTATCATATAGTTCAATCAATCATGTAGGAATAAATTTCTTGCATTTTCCAGCATTCCATTCCTCAGGTTGTCATTCTAAAGGTCATAGTGCATAAGCAAATTTGAGAGCCATTATGATTTAACAAATCCCTGAAGATAGGAGACAATGAGACGATTTTAGAGAGTTTATCTATTTCAATTCGATTAGATTTGTTATTTGAATTCTCTCTAATGTAATGTTTCATTGATTGTGTGGTTTATTACTCATTCACATATTTTACTCACACAGGTGCTTTAGTGGTAACTCATGATGCACGATACATGCTAACTGTGTGAAACCTTGTTTTTCTACACTAGTTAAAAAATATTTTTATATTTAAAGGATGATTATGGAATAATTAGTTGTGAAAAATAAGAGACTACAAGATTTGACACTTATATTGCATGATCTACTCTAATTATCTTCTTATGGTGGGCTTCAAGGTTTAATTCTCCCATGTTTGAAGAGGATTGGAAAATTTTGTACTCTAATCACTCCTTTAATCCCGGCTTTGAGAAATGAAGGGAATATCATATTGGCAATCATATTTTTCTCCTTCCCATTGTTCATGTTTAGTTTTATATAAATTGTTTGCTCAATTAAATATTTTTTAATAATAATGATAATACTTTTTTTCCTTATATTTCTTGTAGAGTACTTTAATTCAATTTATGTCCAAAATTTATTTAAGGGAATAAAAGCGACACAATGTATATAGGACAAGGGAAGTGCAAGAGAATATCATAATAAAAATAAAAAATAAAAAGTGAACAATGTGGCAAAGTAAAACTTGTTCCAAAAATGATCCCTCGAGCTCTTAGATAGCATTCCTAATATTTAAAATAAAAAGAACCATTGATGGGTACTAGGCTATGGAGGTCACTAGGTTTGTGATGCCTCAAAATTGGCCAAGGGGCTTCCTCCTATTGAAGTGAGAGGGGTGGAAATAGGAAGTAATCAATCTACTATGAACCCCTTTAGTATAGATGTCTCTAGAAAGTCATCAATGAAGGTCAAATATCTCCCTTAGGAATAGAGCAAGACATATATAGTCATCATAATTAATGAGAGCCTTGAAAGAACTAAACAAGTCACTAAAGAGACAAAAGAATCATTTGATATATAATAGATAGAGAATTTGAATATAAAATTCCTTGATCTTTTTTTCTAAGGAGCATATTTGGAAAATACAACATTGTGAGGAATATATCTCAATGTGAAGTTGGTGGAAGAAAAATTTGATGTAGGTGAGAGGAACCCTTAAACCACAAGGTAGATATAGTTTGGTATACCCTAGGGGGAGATGAGTTCATCACTAAATTAAAGATATAGATCTAAGTAGCAATAAAGTTTTAAAATAATGGCTCTCTAGGTGCAATCCATGTGGACTAGAAGAACACATTGTAAATCTTAATACAAATACTCTTATTTATCTCCCCCTTGGAAAAATCAAGAGCATTCACTAAAAATATTTAGGATTGTGGCCTTGATATATCAAGGTCAATGAGGTGCAACAAAAAGGAAGCTCTTGCATACCAACAAGACCCAAACCCATGATTTTCCAATGCCATAGAAGATCTCAGAACAAGACACAAATGTCTCATATGATTTTTTTGGGAGATGATCATTAGTCTTGAAACCTATGTAACATAGTCAACACATGAAATATTACTAAAGTAATGAGAGTTGTGCAATTTTGTTTTACAAATATGATGGCCTAAGGGACCAATCTCTTAGCACAAATATGTTCAAAAAGTATTGTAACCAATACTCTCTCTATCCAGGTTCAATCTATAACTTGAAGGTATAGGCCCCAAATATTACAACCACACAAGAGGGTAGGTAGATGACCAATGAGTGAATTACGTGGTTATTTATCTAAATGTCCTGAAATTAAACATGGAAGCATTGCTTTTGAAGGGTGGCAAGAGTAATATATATCTTTCTTGGTCTTGACTCAGTAGTTAGAATTAAGCTAGAGCATAGGCCAACAAAGAGGGTCGCTAGGTAAACATGTGAAGAAACAACTTCAACCTTCTCATCTTTATACATAAGAATCACCTCACATACCTACTTTTGAAAATATCGTTTACCCTATATCATCATGAAATTGATGGCTATCACAAAACAAGACTAAAATATCTAATTGTCTCTTAAAAAAAACCCCTCATTGAATGAGATATAAAGATAATGTAATCTGCAAATAAAAGATTTACAAAAATCAAAAGTAAACAATCATATATTTGATAATATTTTGTCTAATCCATCCATCTAGAGCCCAAAAGTATAAACAAAAACTGAGCAATAAGAAACAAGAAATATATATAAAGAATTCAAAGATGTATTCATAAGTTTCCCACTTCACTTTTATGTGGAGCCCCATCTTTGCACGTACATAATTGAGAAAAACAAAAGAAGATCTAGATCACATAAAATACTAGTACAAAGTGATATTTACAAAATATTCTCGTATTATCAAAACAACAATGATGAACATTTCAATTATGTAAAGTTTTTATGTTAAACTATAATGATGTTGGAATATTTGTGTTTATCAAGGCACGCAAGAAAAACACTAATATTATGCAAGGAAAAAAGGCGATTTTCTTGGTCGAAACCAATCTAAAACATTAAATATATAAGTTAAACAATATAAATATTAAGATAAGAGTTGGACGTGCTTCCTACCACCATAAGATTATGAGAAAACTAAAAGTGATCATTATTGTGTTTACTCCATAATTGATGATAATTATAGGTGAAAACTGATTTTTTGGTTTTGTTTTGAGTCTATTTTTAATTGGGTTGTTTAGTAAATGATTAATGTGCAATATGTTTTAGTGAAATTTTTGACAAATAATTTGATTTTTAATCATTTTTATTTACACACATTTTTAAGGAATGGTCTTGAGTTTTTGTTTATCTATTCATTCCTTTAAGTTAAATTAATGGGCATGAAACGAATTCAATTTAGTTTTGTAGGTATGTAAATGATCATCAAGCTTTCAAATTCAAATTTAGATTTTGGGCCTATGCTAACTCCCTCTAACTAGTCGTTATGTTGATTTATGCACAAAATTTATTAACTTGTGGATGAAGGCGTTGTATTTAAGAAAGCCTCTAATTCATTTGAAACAAATATATCACCTAGCATAAGAGCTTTGTTACAAAATGCATTATTATAAGAGCATTGTAACATGGTTCCATTTGTCTAGGCATGTTGTGTCATTGTGTGCTATCTTTGAACACTATTTATTACCATTAACTCGATAATAAGGGTTTGAACAAAGGAGAACAATCCTAGCCTAGAAAACTCATAAATGGTGTTTATTGACACCACTTATTTTCAAACATAGGTTATAGATATCAAGGTGAACAAGTTTGAAACATCAAAATCAATGACATTCAAATTTGCACATACAATTTAAATTTGCAATCATGAAGATCAATTTCATAGTTACAAAAGTGAACCAAAATAGCAAACAACTTTCTCAATCCCAAGGCAATCATCTTGCAAATCCTAATTTTTTAACACTTTGGTGAAGCATTTAACTACATTTGTCACAATCAACTAAACATCAAAACTATTCAAAACCCATTTTTTACCTCTAATCAAAACTAAACATCAAACCTAGAGAAAAGAACCATTATTTTATTTATTTAATATTGAGCATTTATTTTAATATTGTTATTGGTCCCAACTCTTTTATCCTAGATTAAATTGTTTGTTAATTTTGGCTAAGTTGATTTACCTAGGATATATATGTGAGGTATGCTATTTTCCTTTATATAAATTGATGAAGCTAATATTTTTGCACATTATTAGGTTTTTTTCCTTTTATGTTAGGGTTTTAAATCTAATACGTATGACTATCTATTTTTCTTTCAAATTTGATTAGAGTTTGATCCACCCTTATGCACATTTCATTGATGTTTTTTTTTTTTTTAATTTGGGTTTGGGTCTTTATTGTTTGATATCTATTTAATTTTGTCCTACCAACCCTTTGATAGTGCATTATTGTTAGATCATTTGTCGTGGATCCTTATAAGCCTTTGCCTTGGGATTATATATACATCCATATATTAGGGATTATAAGGTGTTTTCACACTTCATTGATTCCCATCCTTTGATCTTTGATAATAGTGCATCCTTCTTTCATATTGATAATGTTTCATGTTTCATGGACTAGAGTTATTTTCATACATATATGGTGCAATTGTAGACAAATAGCTTAGTTAAAAACTATCCAACCATGCAACCAACACACCAAAAACTCACTAGATTCACACAATGGAATAAAAATAACTCAAAAAATGAATAACACAAACCTTTTATTTATTCACAATTTAAAGTATATCAATAGTGTTTGTTGTAAGGGATTACAATAGAATGAGACCTCAATCTTCCATTACAATGAATTATAAGCACACATAGTGTGTAGATATTTAATTATAATATTCTAAGATGATATATAATATATCACTCCCTTGGAACTTTTTATGCCCTCGGTATACTACTGAACTTGTGCTAGTGTTAAGCTAATTCACTTGCCTCCTCCTTTGTGATGTACAATGATTCTCCTTTCATAACAAGTGCAAAAAAGTAAAGATGTCATGGTGTCAACCAATAATGTGATACAATGCTCAATGCACTTTAGAGATGGAAACATGTAGAAGAATCCACATTAGGTGAATGTGAAAAAATGTAACCAATAGAACTCAATGTTGACCAAATCATGAACCTTCATAAGACCAATAAGCTTATGGTTATCTTCAAATAGTAGTATGATATTCAAATGCATAGAACACAACTTGATTTGACCTTTTTCAAGACATTTAGCATGTCAAATTCTATAAAATAATGAAAAAATATGTGTTGATGATGTGATATGATAGAATATGGAAAAATTAATATCTTATATCAATTTTAAAGCTTTATGTTTAATATACAATACGACACAATAGAAATATTATCTAAATAACGAAAAAATGATGTACTTTTAATTGATGATTGTAGCAAGAATGAACCATTACTATATGAATTGACCTCTATGGTAAGAATACGATGAGTGTAACACTTCAAGGTTTATTTAAGAAAAAATAAACATGAAATAAAAATAGTTTTGGGTGATGGAAGATTACTCTTACACCCCGGATGCTCTTGCATTAAACACCCCAAGAAATTGAAAAAGTGAGTCTCTAGCTTTGAGGTAGCTAAAGGAAATTCAAAATAGTTCACCTCAACTATATATCCATGTTGAGTTTTCAATCAACCTCCCCTTGCATTTGAACAAATATTCTTCATACTTCTTATTCTTTAAACTCTTTCCAACTTTTTTGTTTAGTATTTCTTCGATTTTATTTCTTATTCATACAAATATTTAGCTTCTTGTTCTACATCCATTTTATTTAAAAAATATATATTTCTTCTTGTTCTACCTCACCATCATGATGTTCATAAAAATCTACAATTTGAAAGACTATTGGTCTATCAAAACCTTCAAGGAAACCTCATATGCATTATCAAAATCAAACTTAATTTAGGATCTTACAAGGACCAAACTTTTCAACTTAATCTTATAGTATGTACCCTATGGAAATATTTATTTTCTTCTATGTACCATCACTTCATCTCCAATTTAATATTTTTTATGTCTCCTCTTTATGTTATTCTTCTCTTTATACATAGTATTCATCTTCGCCAATTGATTTCTTACCTCCTCATGCAATATCATCATGTGATTTGCAAATTCTTCTACCTCAACACCTCTCTTCTCTTAATTTATGATATCTCTCAATTTTGATATATTTCTTGGATTATTTCCATATAACTTATAAATTGGTGTTTTTCTTGTACTCTTATTTAGTAAATTATTGCATATAAACTTTGTTTGTGCTAACACTACGTTCCAATTGCCTATTATTTCACTTTATAAACACCTCAATAAGTTACCTAGACTCCTATTCACTACTTTTATTTTTTCATTATTCTATGGGGGATACATTGAATTGAGTTTCAAATATTTCTTTATCTTTGTCAAAAATTTCTTTCAAAAATAACCAACAAAGTTGGTATCCCTATGAGAAACTATATTTCTTGGCAACCCTTACAGTCTCACAACTTCCTTAAAAAATAGATTAGCCACATGTACCACAACATTAGTTTTCTTGCATGGTATTAAATGTGTTATCTTAAAAAATCTATTAACTACAAAAAAATATTGAATCATTACCTCTCTTTATTCTTGGAAAAACTAATACAAAATCTATAATGATATTTTTTAAAGGGTTCTATGGAACTAGGAATGATTTGTATTGGCACAGCCACGGTAGGAGGGTCCTCAAAGAGAACAATATGGACCGTGCAGCAAAAGTAACACAACGAAAGCAACTCAAAATATGGAGGAAAATGTAGATGCAATTATTCTCATTAACATAAATCTCAGTTACATTCGGCCAGCAACATTCAGGCTTACAGATTCGGCTCACAGGCCTGATAAAACATACAACATTCTAACATGCTCCTATATGTGAGCTGAATATTACAATCAAATCTATATTATTCTTCTCAATCAACTACTACCAAATTACTGCCTTTCTAATGATCGATTACAAGATTTATATCCTGTCCGCAATTCTGGAAACATCTGTGTCCGCCAAAGATCATCACATTCTCCAAGGGGAGAAAATGTAACGTGTGCATGAATAGGTCGACCTCAGATTTGAATTACTCTTCAACAGGTGCATAAGATGAAATGTGGACCTATGATGAAGGTCGGGGACACTCCATGGAACAATTAAAATCACACCATTAAGATCCACAAGTCACGGTGATGATCCGTTATGATTGAATTGGTTGAAGAGTTTGAAATTATTCTAGTGTCAATTCAAGAAACTACCAAGAAAATTTAGAAGCAATAACTTGCTGGAAAAGAATCCAGTTATGCCCAAATCTTGGAACAGGGAAAATGAACATGTCGACAACATACTCAAAGATTCATAGGGTCTGGTGAGCAAAGATGATGAATCCACCAACATGAACTGAGCAAGAACAAAAACTAAAAGAAAATGTTTTTGGTTGATGCAAGATTGCCAAGAACCAAGGATGCTCTTGCATCAGACATCCGAAGTTAATGAAAAGTGAGTCCCTCACTTTGCTGGGGCCAAAGGAAAACCAAGACGGTCTACCTCAGCCTGAGAAATCCAAGAAGAATCCTCAACTGGTCTACCTTTCCACTTCACAAGATATTCTTTGTATTGTCTTCCATGAGTCTTCCTTCCATATCTGACATCCAAAATCTCTTCAATCTCATCTGACTATTGTTTAGGAAACTTATTTTCCAACTTTGCTTTACCATCTTCACTAAAATTTGCTTCATGATACTGATATAGATCTACAATGTTGAATATAGGTGATATACCCATACCTTCGGGTAACTCCACTTCATATGCATTTCCTGAATCAAACTTCTTCAAAATCTTACAAGGTCCAAACTTCCTCATCTTCATCTTATTGTATGTACCAACTAGAAATCTTTCCTTCCTCAAATATACCATCACCTCATCTCCAACTTCAAATTCCTTATGTCTCCTCTTGTCATATGCTTTCTCCTTATACTTTTGGTTCATATATTCCAATTGATGTTTCACTTGAGTATGTAACTTCTTCATGTGTTCTACAAATTATTCTACTTCTGCACTCCGCTTTTCTTCCATACTGATGTCTCTCAACTTTGATATACCTCTAGGATGAACTCTACTAACAATCTCAAATGGTGTCTTTCTTGTACTCATGTTCACTGAATTATTGTAAGCAAACTCTGCTTGTGCAAGGACTAAATCCCAACTCCTAGTCTTCTCTCCAACCAAACATCTCAGCAAATTCCCCAAACTCCTATTTACTACCTCTATCTGTCCATCATTGTGTGGGTGAAAAGTAGAATTGAACTTCAAATCTGTCTTCAACTTCTTCCAAAGTGTCCTCTAAAAGTAACCAACAAACTTCACATCTCTGTCTGAAACAATACTCCTAGGTAACCCATGTAATTTGACTACATCTTTGAAAAACAAATTTGCTACATGTACTGCATCTATTGTCTTCTTACAAGGTATGAAATGTGCCATCTTAGAAAATCTATCTACCACCACAAATACAGAATCATTACCTCTTTGTGTCTTTGGCAAACCAACTATGAAATCCATGTTGATATCCTCCCATGGTCTCTACGGAACTTTTAAAGGCTTATACAATCCAACATTCTGACTACTCCCTTTTTCAACTTGACAAACTCTACAACTCTGAACAAATCTCCTAACATCCTTATGAATCTGTAGCCAAAAGTAATTCTCACTCACCAATGCTAATGTCTTATCAATTCCAAAATGTCCTAACATTCCTCCACTATGCTTCTCCTTCACCAAGTTATCCCTCATTGAACTTTGGGTTATACACAACTGATTACCTTTGAACAACATATCCTCTTGAATGAAATAATCCAACCATTGACTTCTATCCTCCAAAACTGGTTCTTTACAAGCTCTCCAAGGTTTTGCAAAATCCAGGTCTTCCTCATACAAGGTCTTTAATTCATCAAAGCCTAATACCTCCACTCTCATCTCTGCCAGTAAATTCCTTCTCCTACTTAAAGCATCAACAACTTTATTTGAATTTCCACTCCTATGCTTCAAAACAAAATTATAGCTTTGTAAGAACTCTACCCATCTCATGTGTATTTGATTCAACTTACCCTGACTATTCAAATATTGCAATGCCTAATGATTCGTATACAACACAAACTCCTTAGGCAAAAAATAATGTCTCAACTTCTTCAAGGCTTGAACTATAGCATAAAATTCTTGATCATACACTGAATATCTTCTCCTAGCATCATTCAACTTCTCACTTAAATAAGTTTCAAGTCTCCCTTATTGACTCAACACTGCTCCAATTGCATTTCCACTTGCATCACAGTTTACTTGAAATACCTTATTGAAATATGGTAAAGCCATCACAGGCTGCTCTATCACCTTCTGTTTCAATAATTCAAAACTTTGGTTTACTCCAGACATCCATCAAAAATCCTTCCTATCTCCTTTCATTGTTTTTGTCATAGGACTACAAATAGAACTGAAATTCCTAATGAACTTTCGGTAGAAACTAGCCAATCCATGAAATGATATTACCTCTCCAATTCTATCTGGTGTAGTCCACTCAACAATTGCTTTTACCTTCTCAAGATCCATCTTCAATCCATCCACAGATATCACAAATCCCAGATATACCAATTCTCCCTTCATGAAATTACACTTCTTAATGTTTATCAACAACTCCTCTTCTCTCAACCTCTACAAAACTTGTCTTATATGCAACAAATTTTCTTCCCTACTCTTACTAAAAATCAAGATGTCATCCTGTAGACATGTAAAATGTATTGATTAACATTGCACATCTGATCCTGACCACTAACACCGTTTCATCCTAAATCATCCCTCGGTCTAACCATTTAATCGAATACCTTTATTTGATTAAATTCATCAATGTTCCTCTCTTAATTAAATAAATCACTTATCTAATTAAGTCATTCTTTCTTGTTAATTAAATCAATCACTCTAATCTAATTATCCCTATTCAATTAAATAATCAACTTTATTTGATTAAATCTCTAAAGTCCATCCATTAAATTAAATAAATTAAAACCTTATTCATTTTAATCTAACTTCATCTCCTTGGTTAAATAAAACAAAATCTTTATTTAATTAATCTTGAAATCATATTATTCTCATATTTGATTTAAATCAATCCATAAATCTAAATCAATATGTCACATCATTTTGATCTCTCATTAAATTAATTAATCTTGATTAATTTAATCTCTTCTCATGTCCCATCCTCTAGCTTTTGCCACTTGCACATGAAAATAGATTAATTCATTTATTAAATCCTCATTTTCTCTCAACATGGCATAACAGAGAATATTCTCTCAAATTTGAATTCAAAATCCAAGTGGACTTTGTCCTTCCAACAAGGCATTTATTTCATCTTACAAGTCCTTTTTCATTGATCCAAGTGGCCATTACTCCATTTGACTCTCCCTCCACCTTGTCATTTCACCATTTTCAAATTTCAAATATTGCATTTATTGACACATTCTTCAAAACTTGCACATCCTTTATCCATTCACATGTTGACAAGTGGCACCTTGCCATTTGTTGATTCTTAGTCCCACATTGCTCCATTTTGGACATCTCTTCAACTTGATAATCTATAAATAAGAGGCTTTATTCCTCATTTGATCATCCACAACTTGAGTAAACTTTCTATACTCAAATTCATAGTAATTTTCATCCAATTTCATCCAATTTTAGCTAGGTTATGTAGATTTTTATCTTGGAGCACATTGGAGGTCTTCATCAAGTGGATCACTCTTCATCATCAATCATCTTCATCACATCATTGGAGTTGGGAAAGGGCCAATTTTCACATCAAATTGGCACCAACTCCCTCAAGAGATTAAGAGTTTGCTTTGTTTTAGAATAGGATTTGATATATTTATTTTAAGTTTGTTGTGTTCTTCATTTCATTCCTTTTCTTTTGCATTCAAATGGATTTCTTGAGGAATCATGGTTCTAACCTTGCATTTGATCTAATCTATTGATTGTTTGTTGTGTTTGTGTAGGTTGGGAATCTTGGTTCACATTTTGGTGCTAGAAGGAGGGAAGACCAGAAGATCAAATCACGTTTTTTAAGAAAATTATGTGTTTTTTTGTGTTCTTGTGTGTTACAGGAAACTCCATCGTTGGAAGCTCAGCGTCGCCATTTAGCATTGCTAAGAACTCAGTGTTGCCATATCGCACCACTACAAATTTCAAACTATGACATTCCATACTTCTCGCCTAGAATTCAAATTTTCAAATAGCACCGCTAAATCTTTCCGGCTCGCTAGAATCGTTTCAAAATCCAAAATGCGCCACTAACCAGAATAGCAACGCCTTCATGCTCATTGGTTTGGGTACAAAGTGGAGCTGACTGGTAAGCAGCGCTATACAACATAGCTGGTGATTTCAAACTGTGACGCCTTCGAGGATTGCACCGCTAGAGGGAAGTAGAAAGTGAAAATTTATTTATAACACATGCCTTTTATCAAATTTTGGTTATTTGGTCTGTTTTCTACTTTCTTGACCTCTGTTTTTGCAAAACCTAATTGATTTTCCTGTAGGTTGGATTGATCAAAGGTGAAGAGGAAAAGAAGCATGATGACCTCATTTCATGATACCAAGTGTTTTTAAACACTCTAGTGTTTGTTCAACACTCTTAAAGGATTCACTATTCCTCTTAAAGAAAAATTTGTTATCTTTCATGCTTAGGACTTACTAGTTTCATTTTGGGCTCTAAAAAGAACTTTTTAAATTATTGTTACAAAAGGAGCTTAAAATGAACTTTAGGACACAAACTCACTAGATTTTGTTTGGGGCTAATAATTGAACAAGGAAAATTATCACACTTATTTGGTGCTATAAAAAAAAGGGAGTCATTATTGCTTTGTTGGATTAAAAAGAACGTGTGCTACTTTTTTTTATGATTGCTTACTCAAACTAACACCATTGAAAAGACTTATGCACTTCTCTCGCGCCTCATGGTGATCTTGAGAATCAAAAGGCTTTTTGCTGGTCTTAGGTTGGGATAAAGTAATTACCTCCACACTTCATTTTGGGAACTAAAATTGAACAAAACATCTTGCGAGTGTGAGCCAAACCTATCGCGTGTATTCTCTCTTTGTTTCTCAACCAAGATCGATTGAGTTACAGATGTGTTTTCTTGCTATTGTTTATCTTAGAAGGCCTACCTTGGGGAAAAAGTACTCACCCAATGGAATGACTCAACCGGTAACACTCTAAAGCCAAGAGTATTTCCAACCGGGATATAAAAGTGGGTATTAGAACAAAGGCCAGTATCACACAGTTGGCTCTGACAAGAAGGGAAACAATGGTCTCTCGCCACATTTGGTCAACTCCTATGAATGGAAAGTCCGAATTAAAATCCTTGTTGTAGAAAGGCCAAAATCCCTATCTATTTGTTGGTGCAAGAACGGTTGTTCTAAAGCCTCCCTGTACTTTTATAGTTTTTAGTAGAAATGGAAAATATGCCATAGGAGTTTCATGGGCATTGATGCTTGGCTGCCCCAAGAATTGAGTGTTGGGGAGGGGAGCCAGTGGGATCAAGCACCTAACCATTCGTTAAAAATAAGCATAGTTGGACTTGTCCAAGTGGGGACTCAACAAATATAGTCTTTCATATCCATAGGATTGTGCTTGTTCTTGGTTACAAAACACTTTGCTTGTTCGAAAACATTTGGAAACAAACATTTAACATTGTCATCAAAACTTCAAACCTTTTAGGAAACAAATACAATTGACCAAATTCATGTGTTATTGCTTTCCCTTGGGATTTTATCCTTAGAGGTTTCTAAACACTTGGATTATATCTCAATTTGCTTACTAAAGTTAACAATAGGTAGCCCTTGCCTCGATTTCATCAAAGTTCCACATAACATACCTTGTGGAATGAGAATAAGTTAAGACATTGGACATCTAGTTTCAAAACCAAAGAGTGTGTTTGTGATAAAACAAAATCATTAAGCAAAGATAACAAAATTGGCTCTCACACATGCATTAGTTCCTCATGATTTCCAAGAAATTCAAAATCCCAAAGCAAAAGTCCTTGAGAAAAAGTTCAAAATTTAGGAGTCACACTCAAAAGGTCATCAAGAAATACATTAGGAAGTGCAATCAAAAGCAACATATCAAAATAAGTAAAAAAAATCACAAGGTTCTATAGACTCATTCCTTTGAACAATCTAGAAATGTATGCTCAGTTTGAACCACTTATTGGTTAAAGAGGTCCTTAGAAGTATTGTGTGTTCTTCAATACTGAGGTCTAGTAAACAAGTGTCTTTTTAGGTACATCCTAGGATCAAAATCAAACCTTTTCATCCATCCTTGAACATCAAACCAAAATCACCTCACCATCATCTTTTGAAAAATATTGAAATTATCCTCCATGCTAGGCTTTTTGGCAAAAATAAAAATCATCAAATCCTTGAAATATTTGAATCAAAACATCAAATAATCTTTGGCTAGGTATTTGTAGATGCATCCTTTTGAATATGCTTAGTCAAATTATCAAACCATCTTGTTTAGCTAGGTATATGTAGATGCATCCTTCTTCATATGCTTGGTTAAATTATTATCTTGTTTGAATAGGCGTGGGTAGACGCATCCTTCTCTCTACACATATTCAAATTATCATCCTTTGAGAAAATCTACCCCTTAGATAATCATCCAACATCTTAGGGTCTATTTGTTCATAAATATTAAAACAAAGCAAACCAAAAATCAAATCAAGGTCAATTCAAAATCCAAAACAAATCCAAAAGGTCCTAAAAAGTCGAGCATCCCCTCAAGATTTCTCAAAAGTTCAAACATCCACATCATCCATATTTTACATCATCCCCATCATATCACCTTTGATCCTTAAAAACATCCTAAATTTTCTATTTTGTATCTAAAAGTTAGATCAATCCAAAGAATTCTAGATTCATCTCCCACGTTCTTGAAAATTGATCCCTATTTTATGGTGCAAACTAGATCTCAACACAAGAGGAACATGGAAGCCAACAAAGAAACATCCACTACAAGTGATTAAGTCAAACAAATTCTGAAATAAATCCCGTTGAATCAAGTAATCCTCTAATTAAATTTCCTTCATCATCACAAAACCCCCAAGAGGAAGGCCAAGTGGAGGATTACCAATAATCCCTTTGGAACGTCACACGAGGAAATCACCGAAATGATTTAAAATTCGGAGAACCATAAGATTATCAATATCATGATGAGACTCAACCCTTCACTATACATGCTTGAATTAGCAAAGCAAGGGGCTAAACTACCTTTTGATTTTGATGTGAGCTCTATAGTGAAACCATCCTTAGAGGTCATGCCTCCAATTTCATCCACACTTCCCATATCAACCACACCCCATCCCAAAGTATCACTCAAAACATCCCGCAAATCACATCATCCATTGTTCCAACTCAACCCAGTGTTCACAAGGGAAGTGCATTTCTCAATGCCTTACAAACACACCCCCTTGTCAATAATCAAGACTTGAATGCAAACACCATCTTAGGGAAAACCATACCCCAAAATTCATTACATACATATTTCCCTCTCACTTTCCATGATCCCAATGATCCATCATCATCATCCTTTTGCGCAACACCCCAAACTTCTCTCCACACAACCTCACAAGGAGAGGGTGACATGTTCAGATTAGGGGGAATTTTTGACACTACACCATTTCCTCAAGAGATCACATCCCTCAAATTTTCACCACTTCCACCATTGACATCATCATCCACACCACTTCTTGGCTTAGGGATCCCCCCTTTACCAAGTATCAATCAAAATCAACCCAACATCCTGAACATCAATCAAAGCATCACGCCAAACTCTCAAAACTTGTCATCGACATCGCAACAACAGATAGAAACCACACAGGAAATCACCACATCATCAACCATCCCTCAAAACATGGTCTCGTAGGGACCAAGCATTTCCATCACACCTTCTACCACTCAAACTCCAATCATAAACACGACGATGCCTCTCATCACCACAACAAGCACCATTTTGAATCCACCACCTCTGCCACCATCACCAAGCTCCAATACATCAAGCCAATATATTATTGTGTTGCAAGCCGCTCGACAAGCTACCTATTAAAAGGCACTCCTGCAAGTACAAAAATAACAATCCACACAACTAGTTGCTCAGCAAGCCGCTCAAGTTGTGCAAACTGCCCAAGCTACATTACAAGCACAATAGGCTACTCAAGCTCAAATATTATTGTAAAAACAACAACAAGCCGCACAAGCTCAAGCTCAAGCTCAAGCACAAGCCACACAAGCACAAGCTCAATCTCAGGCTCAAGATCAAGCTCAAGCTCAAGCACAAGCCGCACAAGCAAAAGCTCAAGCTCAAGTGTTGAAATAATATCAAGAACAACAGGAAGTAGCCCAATTAGCAGCTCAACAATAGGAAATCTTGGCACAACAGCAACAAGACCAATAACAAGCATTGTTGATACAACAACAAGTACAAGAATACATGGCTCAACATAATGTGCAAATACCACCAATCAACATATCAACCAATCCACCCATCCCATCAATAAACAAACCACCTCAAAACACTTTCATCCCACCCCTTGATTTGAAAATGATGTCGCAGCACAAATCAAATTACTCTCACAACAAGTGCTCAATCTTCAATCAGGGCGAACCATGAAAACATCCAACAACTTGTGTCCTTATCCGTTCGACAGGAGCCTTGTGATGAAACCATTCCCAAAGGGATTTGAGATCCCCAAATTTGATAAATACCATGAGATGGGAAACTCTGAAGATCACATCAAGGAATTCCAGGTTCATTGCATGGAAGTCGCGTATGACGATACTTATTTAATGCGGCTATTTCCTAGGAGTTTGGCTAGCCACGCCATGGAATGGTTCTCTTACCTACCTACAGGCAACAAAATGTTCCAAGAAAACATAAACTCATTCATCAAAAACTACGCATGCAATATTGCCATGGATGTCAGTCTAGAGGAACTCTCAGCTTTGAAACAAGGGAAGAATGAATCATTTGCTTCATTTCTACAATGATGGTGATCCAAGGCCAATCAGAGAAAATGGGTCATTCCCGAGGAACAAGTGTGCACTATCATATCCAACCTTGACGACCTCTTGGCTTTCCACCTCAAAGTCCAAGGGATCACCACGTATGATCAGTTGATTTCCAAGGTGCTCAGTATTGAACAATCCCTTATGACACAACCTAGAGGATCAACTTCATATCCTGAACAATAGAACAATCGCCCATCTACAAGCTATAATGACAAACCTTGCACATGGGCAAGTAACAAAAATGTTACCAATGATGGTGTCGTCGATGCCAAAGTTTTCATCAGTTCTCCTCAACAAAACACACCCGCACCACAACAACGAATCCAAAACCATCATCAAAACAACCATCCAGCGAACACAACAACACAAAAACCAAAAAATCAAGCAATCAATAACGCCAACGATCAAAAGGGACCGCCCCAATGAAACAAGAACTTCACCAAGCGGAAGTACACCACCCTTGGGGAACCGCTCGAAGTCATCATGAAGAAACTTATAAACGAAAAACTCATCAAGGCTCCCACTTATGAGAACTACCAAGAACCAGATGTTAAGCCTCCTTGGTACAATGAAAATCAGCTCTGTGACTTCCACAAAATCAAAGGGCACACCACTAATAGTTTCATGAGGTTAAGAAACCTAGTCCAAGACCTCATTGATCAAAGAATCATAAATGTGGAACAACCAATAGGAAATCAAAATCTCAAAATATAAACGAATCTAATGCCTAGCCATAACAATAAAGGGAACAATAATACTGATAAGGGGAAAGGAACCTTCAAGAACATGAATCATGTGTACGACCATGTCGTCACATCCTTGGATGAGTACTATACTGCCATCACCATCAAAGGAGCCCATGTCGATTGTGGAGTCACCACAAGAGGTGGCAAAGTTACCATTGCAGGGTCATCTCAGCCAAACAGAGCACCTGCATCGAACCCCAGATCTATTCCCAATGGTTACAATATCCTTGATCAGCTAAAAAGAACCCCAACACAAATCTCCATCATGGAGTTATTAAAAATTTCATCCGCCCACAAGAAAATCCTTGAGGAAGCATTGGCTTCATCCACTATCCTCACAAATCTTGATGCGGAACGATTCCAAGCTATGGTGAGGAACATCATCACTCCAAACCTCCTTACGTTCTCCAATCAGGACTTTCCCGCTCCACCATCTCACAACTGTGCACTCCATCTAGAGGTCCTAGTGCATAAAAATAAAGTCAAGCGAGTCTTGGTGGATGGAGGTGCAGGTTTGAACATTTGTTCCCTCAAGCTCATTAAGAACCTAAAAATCTCATAGGATTCCATCGACAAAGGCAATGGTATTACAATCAAAGCATATGATGATCAATAAAGAGTGTCCTAAGGCACAATCCAAATCCCTATTCAAGTAGGGCCAACTATCATGGAAACTACCTGTCAAGTACTGGACCTCAACTTTCCTTATAACATTCTCCTAGGATGTCCATGGATCCATGCAATGCAAGCAGTAGCGTCAACCTTCCATCAATGTGTCAAATTCACACATGAAGGAAAAGAGGTCACTATCTATGGAGATCCTGAACCATTCTCCTATTGCAAGAACCTATAGGCAAAATATTACAAAATCCCTCAAGTGCCTAAAAATGATGAAGGACCATCAACACTATACATTGATCCAACCACTCTCGCTTCCACTTCTGTGACAGAGACACTCGCCACTCCCACCATCCCCACCATCTCTGATATCAAATTCATCATCCAGGACAATAGTTACAGAAACTATACGATTCCCAAAAATACTTTTGTGGTAGGAGAGTTACCACAATCTCCCAGATCACAAGGCCATCCGCAATCAAATCAAGCCTCCACTTCTCGAACATCCCTTGAAGAGTTTCCCAAATTTAGAAGTTGGGGGATCTCAGTTGAGAAGTCATAGAGGAGGATCCATCCCATCTCCTATACCAGGATAATAGACCAGTAACTAATCTACTAATGGATGACAAAAGCAAAGGTTTGCAAATGATGCTCGCAATGGGTTATGACAAAAACAAGAGACTGGCGAAAAATGATAATGGGCTTATAATACCCCTCATTCCTAAGACACGAATGAGAAATATTAGCCTCAAATGTACCCCTTTTAGTATAACCATACGTGGACGAGGTCCCCCAGTTAAAGCAGTCAAGACTCTCTGTGAACCAACACCAGCTGAACTTCACTTACCTGTATCCACTGGTTGCGTCTTAGATAATTTCACTTTTCACATAACTAACATTTTTAGTAGTAGTGATGATGAGGATCCCATAACCAACGTACCCTTGCTCTCTGAGGATACCACACTTCTCATGATTAGCACCCTATCTTATGAGTCTGAAAACCAAAACCATGAAATTTGTCTAGTCTACCCACAACTCATCATTATGACCAACGAGGACCACCAATTCTTGACACATTAAAAAATGATGAGGTGCTCTCAGAATTCATGGGACTATGGGATAACATTCTGTGTGGGGATCACAAAGCAGGATTCATCATTGAGCTAGATACATAGGCCTATTATGGGGAAATGATTGAATCCCTCAGTCGCAAAAGTGAGAAATTAAGAATAATATCTAGGTCCTTGAGTGAAAACCACACTGTGGCACTCTCCGACCCAAAAAAATTAAAAAGAAAGGACGCATCCAACGGTGAAAACCTCTCTGAGGTACCTGAGGATGGGGGATTCAATCTTCCTTTTAGAGCTCTCCATCAAGAAAAATCAGCGGTCTTAGCCGAAAAGTGCAATCCAGTTAATCTAGGAACAGAGGAGACCTCACACATCACATTTTATGCGGAGTCATTACTATCAGAGGAACAAGATATCCTAGCATCCTTCTTGAGAGAAAGACAAGTTAATTTTGCATGGAGCTATGTAGACATGCCTAGGCTTGACCCAGAGATTGTAGTTCATCATCTAGCAGTGTACCCTGAAGCAAAGCCTGTCTGACAAAAACTCAGGAAAATGCACCCTCAGATCACCTTACTAGTCAAAATGGAATTAAACAAGCTACTTGATGCAAGATTCATACGACCAATTGACTACCCCAAGTGGGTATCCAATCTGGTTCCTGTTTCCAGAACAAATGGGAGCATTAGAATCTGCACAGATTTTTGGGACTTAAACAAAGCATGTCCAAAAGATGATTTCTCATTGCCCAACATTGACATGATCGTAGACATGACAGCGGGACACAAAATGCTTTCCCTAATGGATGGTTTCTCGGGATACAACCAAATAATGATTGCTAAAGAAGACCAACACAAAACGACCTTCACTTGTCCATGGGGGACTTACTATTGGAATATGATGCCATTCGGATTAAAAAATGTTGGTGCTACATACCAAAGAGCTATGACACTAATCTTCCATGACATGATCCACAAAACTATTGAAGATTATTTTGATGACATACTAGCCAAATCAAGAAAGAGGAGGGATCACATAGCAACCTTGAGTACTATTTTCAACAGGTTGGAGGAGTACAAAGTCCGATTAAATTCAAAGAAGTGTGTCTTCAGCGTACAATCAAGAAAGTTTCTAGGATACATAGTGTCAATGAGAGGTATTGAGGTAGACCCTGCCAAGGTAAATGTAATCCTTGAAATGTAAGCACCCAAAACATTAAAACAATTGAGAGGTCTCTAGGGAAGGCTTCAGTCCATCTGAAGATTCATCGCACAATTGGTAGATAAAAAAATCTTGTATTCTCACCTACTTCACAAGGAAATAGCATACAAGTGGGATGATAAATGTGAAGAAGCCTTCAATAAGATCAAAGAATATCTACTTACACCACTAGTCCTTATGCCACCAATCCCTAGAAAGCCATTGATCCTATATGTGCCAGCAACAACAGCAGCCCTTGGAGCTTTCCTAGCTCAACATGATGAAAATGGGACAGAAAGGGCCATCTATTATATCAAAAGAATAATGGTTGGGCATGAGTTAAACTACTCATTCATTAAAAAATAATGTCTAGCAGTAGTGTTTGCTTCATAGAAATTCAGACATTACATGTTGGCACACAAAATAAAAGTCATTGCCAAAATCGACCCTCTCAAGTACTTACTGTCAAAGGCAATGCTCACAGGAAGAATGGCTAAATAGGTTATGATACTATTAGAGTATGACATTGAATATGTGGAGTGGAAAGCAATTAATGGTCAATTCATCACAAATCAACTTGCAAAATCACCCATCTACTCAGAGAATCCACTAATCTCAAAGTTTCTGGATGAATCCATTTTCAATCTCAACATAGCCAACCACTGGAAACTTTATTTTGATGGCTCATATACGCAACATGGGTCAGGCATTGGTGTCTTTTTCATCACCCCATAGGGGGACTGCATACCTAGATCATATAAATTGGCATTCCCCTACACCAACAACATTGTAGAATATGAGGCTTTAACCATAGGTCTCAGAATAGCAGTGCAATGGCACATCATGGCCCTCAGAGTATACAGAGATTCCCAGTTGATAATAAATCAAGTGAAGGATGAATACTAGACTAAGGATGATAAGCTCACTCCATACAAGAAACTGGTGGAGACTCAAAGAATCCTTCATTGAGATCACATTCGAGCAAATTCCTAGAGCAAACAACAAAGCTACAGATGCCATGGCAACAATTGGATCCTTACTGGAAATCCCTCACAATGTCCTAAAACATGAATTCTTGGTTGAGAAGCTTCTCCTACCCACATTTGAAGTACTAGAATCAAAATTTGTGTGCGAAATCATTGGTCCTAGTGATCCTTGGTACCATGAAATTTATACCTACCTATGAATAGGTGTCCTACCTGCTAACTTACCCTCGAGCCTGAAAAGAACCTTTGTCAAGAAAGCATCCCGATTTGTCATCCTAGGAAACACCCTTTACCGTAGGAGCATAGAGGGAACCCTACTATGTTGTTTAAATATCGACGAAGCCTTGACTGCTTTAACTGAGGTACATAACGGGATTTGTGGTTTGCACTCAAGTGGAATGATCTTGGCCAAGAAATTGTTGAGGATGGGGTATTATTGGCCCACTATGGAGAAAGAGGCACATGACTATGTCAAAAGATGCCTACAATGTCAACAACATGGAGACCTCATCCATGCTCCAGCTCAAGAGCTCCATCCTATTGTTACACTATTGCCCTTCTCACAATAGGGGCTCAATCTCATTGGAAAAATAACTCCCACCTCATCTAGTGGCCACAAGTTCATCATAACCACCATCATATACTTTACCAAATGGGTGGAAGCCATACCCATGACATATATAACTAGGAAGCAGATATCAAAATTTTTCCTAAACTATCTCATATGTCGATACGACGTTCCCCAAGCTATTATCTCTGCTAATGGGACACCATTCAAAAATCAAGATGTTCGTGAATTATGTGAAAATTTCAAAATCCAACATTGCTTCTCCACCCCATATTATCCCCAAGGCAATGGCCAAGTAGAAGCCACAAATAAAACCATTTTAAAGATCCTCAAGAAAACAGTCAATAACGCAAGTCATGACTGGCATCTGCAGCTAAATCCCGCCCTCTAGGCCTATTGAACTAGCATTTGCACACCCACCAGCGCCACTCCCTTCTCCCTGGTCTACGGATCAAAGGCAGTATTACCCATTGAGATTGAGCTCCCGTCACTAAGAATATCACTACAAAACCTCATCATAGATGAAGAATATCGAATATAAAGACTGAATGAGCTGGAGCTACTGGATGAGCGGTGTATAGACGCTTTAAATCATTTGCAAGTCTATTAGAACAGACTCAAGAGGAGTTATAACAAGAAAATTAGAAGCAGGACTTTCCAAGTCGAAGAAAGGTGTTAAAGGAGAATCAAAAGAACGCCCCAAATCCAAACAACAAAGGAAAATTTGAACCCAATTGGTTGGGACCATTTGTTATCATAGCAAGCTATAAGTTAGGGGCATATCAACATCTGGAAGGCCTCAGGATTCATGAACAATCCTCATCCAAAAAATTATGCGTCTAATCTTGCAAGGTATAGAACCAAAAAATTAAAAAAAAATAGAAAATGTGCCAAAAATGTTACCTTGGCGAAAACCTGGAAAACAGGCTTCTTGGTGACAACAAAAAGCAAAAAAAGCAAAAAAAGCAAAAAAGCAAAAAATCCAAAAAAATTAGAAAAAGGATTAAAAATAGTAAAGAGAAAAATCGTCCTCTAGTGAAAACCACTTCGGTGGCGCTTTGGGCAAGTACCTTGGTGAAAACCTGGCAAACAGGGGCCTTGTGTAAATAAGCACTTTCCATCCACCAGGATCTTCATAGCTCATTTTGTATCATCCATCACATTCAGATCTCCATCCATCACCCATCTACATCTGCATCATAGCTTGGTCCTGTGTTTGTATCAAGATCCCTCCTAATACTACTCGGCCCATCCTCAAGGTCAGTATGTCCTGCCTTTATCAGAGTAGCCTATTGCATTACGTTGGGGGCATGTTCTCATCAGATCAGATTCGTGTGTATTCTGGAAGTCCTTAAAATAGAAAATCCAAAAACATCAAAAATAAAAATAAAAATAAAAAATAAATCCCAAAACATTCAAAACATATCAAAATCCCAAAACAGGTCAAAAATCCAATCAAAAAGTCAAAAACAGAGTAGTCTTGTCGAACTACAGGTCTCTGAGCCTTGAACGTAGGCAAGGTTGATCTTTGATCATCCCCTGAGACACTTAGGTCATTCCATTAGGAGTCCATCATAATAAACTGACATTCCATCATACATATCTTCATCTAATTGGTCAAGTCATCAGTTGAACTACATGGTCTCTACGTGTATAACCTAGGAAAGGATAATCTGTTGATCAACCCCTGAGGCCCCTAGGATAGTTCTTTAGGTTAGTCTCTTGGTCAAAATCTCAGAAAACCCCAAAACATTTGAAAAATCAAAAATCAAAACATTTGAAAAATCTCAAAAAATACCAAAAATAGCCTCAAAACAATGCAAAAAACTCCAAAAACATCCAAATATTTGAAAAAATCCATCCATCCCATTTCGCTTTCACCCACAATAAACATCTCTCATAATAAACAATCATCATCCTCAACCTTTGGTAAAACAGTCAGAAACAAGTCTAGCAGGTTAAAAGTGAAAACTCAAAATGTCAAAGTCTCAAAGTCTAGGTTAGCACATAAGCAAGTTGGTCAACTCTTTGTGTCAATAGCCTATCATCCAATCAGTCCCATATCAAATCATCTAATATTATCATGTCCTAGGATGTATCCTTCCTACAATGGACATCAACATTAGACATCACCATAGTTTAGTCTTGGCTAGCGGTATTGAAGAATATCAGCTTGTTTGTTTACTGTATCTTTGTCTTTATCTTATTATGCTCATTCCAAGGACCTCTCAATGATGCCCCCAACGAAGGGATTTAGAGAGATAGGAATGGGGCAATGATCATTATCTTTTTATCTATTGTGCTTGTTGGAATTTTTGGTACTATAACTTGGCGCATACTTGCTTTATTTAGGTATGTACGGAGGGTATTTTAGATATTTTGTTGACCACATAGGAAGGCTTGCCTTCCTATGTTTTGGTCTAAAATGTGTGAAATACCTAAAGTGCATCCTAGTAAGGTTTTCGTATGTTAGGTGTGAACAAGGATACTCCTATCTAATTGTTGAGTCAAAGTCCATCACACTAGATACAACGTCATCCTGGTTCTTAATACCTTGATGCATCATATCTATGTGTGTTATCAAACATAAGATAATTGGCCCTTTGAAAATCCCAACTCCATGGCAGATATTCATTATCATCATCATCTCATGTCTTGTTGGAACCTCTTCTTTCTTCCATTTCTTCTTGCTTTTCACGCTAACAAGGTACTATGACAGTTAATCATTTATCACTAAGAATGCATTCATCCTGCATCCACAAATTGTCAGCACAATGCATATCACATAGAAAACATTGATCATCTCATAGGCATATAATATAGATTTGTTATTTTAAGCATCTCATAATCATAACATTACATACACATTTGCATATAACCATCTCTTACGTAATCACAGAAAACATAAATAATCCATCACATCATGCATTGCATAATCATATAACTACCATCGCATCACATAAATAGGTTAGGAATTTGCATCCATTTGCATAAAGCATACAAAAAATACATCATCGTAAACATGCATATCATCCATCATCCATCCATATCATATAGAACATATCATAAATCACCACATTACAATCATTTTGCATAAACATTTCATAAATCATCCCATATCATTATAAGCATCCAGTGCATAATTAAATGAAGCATAATAGGTACATAAGCATTATAAACAACCCATTGCATTAAGTGTATACATCCATCCATAATCATATAAAACATCTCATAAAATCATTCGTTATGCCATCACATATACATCATAAGGTCATTACTCACATATCATTTTGCATACATATCATAAATCATCATCTCCATACCATTTTGCATAACATATCATTTCATATATAACACCACATCACATCATTATATAACATCATCATAAGTGCATATCATACATGGAAAATCACATACATTCATCATTGCATAGTTGCATATCATGATCACTGTATTTGCATCATCATCACCATCATAACAAAAAAAGATATCAAAAAAGAAATCATTTCATAAATCATCACATTTGCATCGACATACATAAATCATCATATAGATTACACCGTCATAAAAGCATACATAAAAAGGTACTACAAGATAAATGTACCATCATAAACATACATATCATCTATCATCCATGCTTATCACATATCATATAAATCCATTATATCCATAATCGTCACAAATGCATATCATATGTCATCATTCATTAGAGGAATAATATAGATCTATTAGTCGCATAACCATCACATAATGCATACACCATCAGAAAGAAATGCATCCATACATAGTATATCCATCACATAATACCATAACATTATTGCACCACATATAGAAATAGAACCATCCATAAATGCATAATAAATAAATGGTACACGACACATCACATCAACATCATCATCTCATATATATCATCAAGTAACTGTCATAGTACAAAATAATAATTGGATCACAATACATGTGTGTATGAGTACAAAAGGCCCAATAGGCTATAAAAAATGAGCCCATATGGCACGAAAGAATAATGTCTCGATCAAAAGGGAGGTCTAACCCCCTTGCTTGCTACCCTCGCCTCTATCATTATGACCCTCTACCAGTCTTTGGCTGGTCCACTATGAATAATCTAGGGCCCGAGTCGCTCTAGGTATAGCCTAATGATAAAGCAACTGATATTAATCTGCCTCCCAGATGGCCTCCCTATATGAGCGAAGAGACACTATGTTGTGAGAGGAGGCCACCATACTCTCTAGCTACTGTCTGCGGCCAATCTCTGTGGCCGCCTGTGACTCTATGGCCTGCCTCTGTAAAATTGCCTGATCTCTCTTCGCACGGGCCTAGTCCCTCTCTATTTTCAAGGCCTGGACCTGGGCCTGCAACTGTAATATCAAGTCGTCTCTCAGATCCGGCTGACCCGCTAGCTATATTGGTGGAGGCTGCACATGAGGCTGGTCCTCACCCTCGGCTCATGGTGGTGTGGCAACCCGATCCTGGTGCCCGTCATGTCCACCCTCCAACCCCTAATCCTGGTCCTGCATGTGTACATCAGCAAGAGGTTGATCCATCTGAACCTATGGAGGCTGGTCCTATACCACCTGATCTACTGGAGGACCACCACCTCCTCGCCCTTGACCTACCCCCTTCCCCCTGGCTCTTTGTCAAATGGAGGGTACACCTAGAATTGTCAATCATAGAGGTAGTCAAAACCAATCTCTGTAAGTCTGTGTCACTCCTGGATCTGTAGCTCCCTGATCATATGCCCATGGCTAGGCCACTAGCTACCTAAAACTATCCACTACCTCAGAGGCAAGAATCTACCGTCCCCGTGAGCCCTGACTCACTGTCTTGGAAAAGATGGCCACATAGCCATCATCTGGTATGTCCTGTACCTCGCCAAATTGGCGCTAAACTCATCCTGACAGATACCTCTCGATCATAGTGTGCTCCCACCCCTACATAAACCGGTTATGGCGGGCAAAGAATAGTTGTACATCATCAGCCCATCCAAGCCAACCAAGGTATGGACACCATATGAACACTGTCATCTCATAAATGGCCCTCCTCTAGTGAGGGATCATGTGCTCTCCTATGTTTGTGAAGGACACATCGCCCTTGTAATGCCAAACCATTGGATCATCGGGCCCAACCGGCACTGGAACAATCCACGGTCAAAGAATGGAGATATGCTCCCATGCCCACACATGAAGGAGTGTGACACCTGCACCAAGTTCCCTGTCATCCAAGTATGCATACTCATGTAAATCCTTGTAAAGGGAGGCAAGAAGAATAGGACCCCATGCAAAACAGACCGGCTTGTCACGAACCATCTGCTCCCAGCAAAGCCCCCAGCCAGGACTGAAGTACCAGCCTCGTCAATCCAAAGCGATAAGACCTAAGATGATGGTACCAATCACTAGTTGGAAGGGTGTCATGAGCATCCTGTGGCACTCTAGCTCGATTTGACCCTCATAATATATCATGTCCTTTATAGCTAGGACTGTATGGAAACCATCATGTTCGACATCCATATCATGAATAACTCACCGACCATGTATCGACAATCTAAGGATGTGCCACACGTCTTCCAAGGTAACGGTGGCCTCGCTAGTGGGAAGATGAAAGGATGACGTCTTACTGTGCCATCTCTCAGAAAGTGCAGACATCATGCCAAGATGGGTCTGCACAGGTGTTGCATAAGCAATGTACCATAGCCCCATCTCACGAAGTCGGTCCTGCTCCCTGTCAGTTAGATCTCACAAGTAGCCGAATATCTCCTGCGATCTGTGCTCACAAGAATAGAGCTCCCTCGTTGCCTCCTGCATTAGGAAAGGTTACCATGTTAAAATCATCAGGAAAATTTATCCCAAGCATTCAAGAAACCAGCCCAGTGTTGCAAACTGTGAAGGCATCGCAGTTTGAAATTTGCAAACAGCGATGCTGGCACCTTCAAATCCTAAACTACGCTGTGGCGGTGTAGTTTGCTTAAGTGTCATAAACCCTAATTCTAAAGTTCACAATGATGTCAAATTTTAGAATCCAACACTGCATTTCATGAACATGTCAAAGTTTGAAGTTTGTTCCCAAACTCCAAACTCCACCACGGCGATCCATCTTGTGATGGCGGTCTATTTTAAAAGACCGTGTAGTCCAGTTTGAAATTTGAGTGGCGCTATATAGCATCACTACTTGAGACCTAGTTCTAAATGCAATAAATGAATGTGTAAAATGAAAAACGAAGCTCAAGTAAGGATCACTTACCGGTGCCCCAATGCTGGGAGGTCGCTAGTACGTTCGTACTCGGTCGGAGATATGCAACGGGAGTTGTTGTTGTGTCATCTCATCAGGGTATCAAAGCTCAAAATCGTGAAATCTCTAAAGGGCTAAGTGTTAAAATGAATTGGAAGTGGCCTCCTAAGGCCTATTTAAGCATGTTTTTTACCCTGTTTAGCCATCTAGAAGAGGTCTAGGTCCCCCAAACTTGTTTTTATCCATCTCAAGGTCATTTTACCTTGTTTTCGCCCTCCTGGACCCTTTTTTGGACTTGTTGGCCACCTTGTCTTTTTTTCACGAGATCACCCAAAAAATTAAAAAAATTGTCTTATCTCTCGAGGGGGCAATGTATTAGCATAATTTCCCTCGCCAGGGCAGTAGTGGGGCAATTTTCAAAAAAAAAAAATTGGCTTTTGATCGAGACCGTTTATTCTTTGAAACAACGCAACGAGTGCACTGCTTCAAAGAGGGGCAAAATGTAGACACGTAAAATGTACTGATTAACATTGCACATCTGATCCTGACCACTAACACTGTTTCATCCTAAATCATCCCTCGGTCTAACCATTTAATCGAATACCTTTATTTGATTAAATTCATCAATGTTCCTCTCTTAATTAAATAAATCACTTATCCAATTAAGTCATTCTTTCTTGTTAATTAAATCAATCAGTCTAATCTAATTATCCCTATTCAATTAAATAATCAACTTTATTTGATTAAATCTCTAAAGTCCATCCATTAAATTAAATAAATTAAAACCTTATTTAGTTTAATCTAACTTCATCTCCTTGGTTAAATAAAACAAAATCTTTATTTAATTAATCTTGAAATCATATTCTTCTCATATTTTATTTAAATCAATCCATAAATCTAAATCAATATGTCACATCATTTTGATCTCTCATTAAATTAATTAATCTTGATTAATTTAATCTCTTCTCATGTCCCATCCTCTAGCTTTTGCCACTTGCACATGAAAATAGATTAATTCATTTATTAAATCCTCATTTTCTCTCAACATGGCATAATAGAGAATATTCTCTCAAATTTGAATTCAAAATCCAAGTGCACTATGTCCTTCCAACAAGGCATTTATTTAATCTTACAAGTCCTTTTGCATTGAGCCAAGTGGCCATTACTCCATTTGACTCTCCCTCCACCTTGTCATTTCACCATTTTCAAATTTCAAATATTGCATTTATTGACACATTCTTCAAAACTTGCACATCCTTTATCCATTCACATGTTGACAAGTGGCACCTTGCCATTTGTTGATTCTGAGTCCCACATTGCTCCTTTTTGGACATCTCTTCAACTTGATATTCTATAGATAAGAAGCTTTATTCCTCATTTGATCATCCACAACTTGAGTAAACTTACTATACTCAAATTCATAGCAATTTTCATCCAATTTCATCCAATCTTAGCTAGGTTATGCAGATTTTTATCTTGGAGCACATTGGAGGTCTTCATCAAGTGGATCACTCTTCATCATCAATCATCTTCATCACATCATTGGAGTTGGGAAAGGGCCAATTTTCACATCAAATTGGCACCAACTCCCTCAAGAGATTAAGAGTTTGCTTTGTTTTAGAATAGGATTTGATATATTTATTTTAAGTTTGTTTTGTTCTTCATTTCATTCCTTTTATTTTTCTTTCAAATGGATTTCTTGAGGAATCATGGTTCTAACCTTGCATTTGATCTAATCTATTGATTGTTTGTTGTGTTTGTGCAGGTTGGGAATCTTGGTTCACACATCCAAATACACAATCACAAACTTACCCAAGAACTTCTTCAATACCTCATTCATCAACCTCATGAAAGTACTCGGTGCATTTTTCAATCCTAAAGGCATCACCAACCACTCATACAATCCTTCATTTTTCTTGAATGTTGTTTTCCACTCATCCCTTTCTCTGATTTTGATCTAATGATATCCACTCTTTAAATCTATCTTTGTAAAGTACTTAGCTCCACTCAAGCAATCAATAATTTCATCCATCTAGGGCAAAGGAAATCTATACTTCACCGTGATCTTGCTTATGGCTCTAGAATTTGTACACATTCTCCATTCTCCATCCTTCTTAGGTGCTAACACAACAGGTACTGCACATGGACTTAAGCTTTCTCTTATCAAACCCTTATTCAACAATTCTTGCACTTGTCTATTCAACTCCTCATTCTCTGTTGGTTTCATCTAATGTCCTGCTTTATTAGGAAAACTAACTCCAAGAATCAAATCCATACAATGATTAATACTCCTCACAGGTGGCAATCCATTGGGTACAGTATCTAAAATGATATCCTCATATTCTGTCAATATCTCCTTTATCTCTTCCGGGTGTTCTTCTACATGCTTCAAGTCTTCATCCTTCTTAGGAACCAAGGCATAACACACATTATCATGTCTCAATCCATCAAGGAATCTCCTTCCATCCACCAGACAAACCCTATCATTTGTACAAACTTCAACTATAGGAACATCTTCCAATGGCAACAAAATCTCCTTCATCCCATTAGCAACAATGGTGTATATATTCTTCTTTCCATCATGAATATTCTATTTATCTGTAGACAAAAAATACAGATTGATATCACACACTCGATCCTGATCTACTAACATCGCTTCATTCTAAATTATCCCTCTGTCTAACCATTTAATCGAATAGCCTTATTTGATTAAGGTCATCATAATTCCCCTTTTAATTAAATAAATCCCTCAATTTAATTAAACCATCGTCTCTATGTAATTAGCTAGGTCATTTCATCTTCTTATCTTTATTTAATTAAATAATCCATATTATTTGATTAAATCTCTAAAGTTCATCTAATTAAATTAAATAAATCAAACATTTATCTAATTTAATCTAACATCACCCCCTTTGGTTAAATAAATCAAAAATATTAATTTAACTAGGTCTAAATCATTCTCTTCTCATTTTGAGTTATTTAAATCCTAAAATCTAGGTCAAAATGGTCAAATCAACTAACATCATTTAAATTAATCAAATCATGATCAATGCTAATCCTAATCACTCAAATCCGCTAGATTTTGCAACTTGCACAATTAAATCATTTATTTGATTTAATAATTCCCTATTTACTTTCAAAATGGCATCAAAAAGGGAATATTCCTCCAAGTTTGAAATCTCCCCCCAAATAGACAAGTCCTTCCAACAAAGCATTTAAAGCTCTTACATTGTCTTTTACATGTCTCCCACTTGGCATTTAACTCATCTTTCATTCCCCCTAAACATGTCATCTCATCAAATTCAAATTTTAAACTTGCACATGGATCAAAACTTGCTCAACCTTCATCCTCTCACATGTTGACAAGTGGCATCATATCATTGGTTGAATCTTTGTCCCACATTGATCAAATTTGGACATCTCTTCAACTTATCAATCTATAAATAAAGAGCTCATATCCTCATTTGATCATCCACAATTTGAGTAAACTTACTATGCTCAAATACTTAGCCATTTCCATCCATCATTCGAATTCTTAGCTAGGCTTTTTGCATATTTGGCTTGGAGTTCTCATATTTTCATCAAAATTGGATCAAAAATCTCTTCAACATTCGAATCTTGCATCATAGGAATTGGGAAAGGGCCAATTTTCACATCAAATTGGCACCAATTCCCCCATGGGATCAAGTGTTTTCTATTTAAATTAGGATTTAATCTTTGGTTTATCAATTTCATTATGTTCTTGCTTATTTTCTTTCCTATTTTGAGTTTGCAAATAGATTTCATGGGGAATCCTTCTTTTAGCTTGTAATTCCTTGTCTAACTCGTTTATTCATGTTGTTTTGCAGGTACTAGGAAAAGGGTTCGCACATTTGGCGCTAGAAGGAGGGCTTGACATCATAAATTCTAACATTTTCTTAAAATTTCCGTGTTTTCTTGACACACAGGAAATTCCAACACGGGCTCTTCAACGTTGTTGTTTTTAGCATTGCAAGCTCATCAGCATCATTGTTTTAGCACCGTGGGCTCGCCAGCGTCACTATATAGCACCGCGCGAACATAAACTCCGCCACTGGACTCATCCTGCCAAGAATTTTGAAATTTAAAACTCCGCCGCTGGACTCGCGATCTGCAGAAGTTTTGAAAAAAATTTAAACTCTGACGCTTTCAAAAACTACGACGTTGGGCGAAAAGAGTGACACAATCGTGCTCTCTTGTCCCGACACAGAGTGCTACTAACTGGTAAGCGATGCTGTAAGAGCACCGCTGAGAGGAAGAAATAGCGACGCCTTCACGAGTTGCGATGCTGGGAGACAGTAAAGGGGAAAATTTTGAATTTTTTTTAGCACGTGTTTTAATGATTGCTTCTTTCTCTGTTTTTTTAAACTTCTGTGTTTTTCCAAAATCTGACTTTTTCTACTTTGTAGGTTGGAAGCCAAAAGCAAAGGAAGAAGGAGCATGGTGATGATATCTTGTCTAATCAAAGTGTTTTTAAACACTTAAGTGTTTGTTTAAAACTTCTTTAAGAATTTGTCATCTTCTTCTTTCTTTAGAACACTAGCTTTCATTTGGGTTTAAAAAGGATTCTTTTTGTTTATTTCTTGCAAAAGGATTAAAAAGAATCTTAGGATCAACAACTTACTAGATTTCGTTTATGGATTAAACAATTGAACAAATGTCTTTCACTTGTGATTTGGTGCTCTAAAATGAACTCACATATTGCTTTGAGGATCTAAAAAGAACAAGTGTAGTTGTGTTTTTTGTGAGGGCTTACTTAGACTAAAGGCATTGGAAAAGGACATATGCACTTCTCTCGTGCTTTATAGCAATCTTGAGAATCAAAAGGTCTTTTCCATGACTTTGGCTTAAGACAAAGAAATCACCTCCACACTTCAATTTGGGCTTAAAATTGAACAAACTCTTGTGCGAGTGTGAGTGGGGGGCTTTGTTGCGTACATTCTCTCTCTTTGTTGCCAACAAGGATTGATCAAGTTACGAATATTGTTCTTCATTCACTTTTGTTTATCCTAGAGGGCCTGCCTTGGGGAAAAAGTAATCACCCAAGGGAACGACCCAACCGGTAACACTCTAAAGCCAAGAGTATTTCTAGTCGGGATATAAATGTGGATATTGGAAGGAACACCAATATCATGCAGTTGACTCTGACAAGATGGATCCGAAAGGGGACTCTGGCCACGTTGGGTCAACTCCTACGAACGGAAAGTCCTTACTAAAACCCATGTGCTAGAATTTTCCAAAATCCTTTTATCTATTTGTTGGTGCAAGAACGGTCATTCTGAAGCCACCCCACACTTTTACTCTTCTAGTAGAGATGGAAAGCATGCCATGGGAGTTTCATGGGTGTTGATGCTTGGCTGCCCGTATAAGTGAGTGTCGTGGAGGGGAGCCAAGGTCAAGCATCTAACCATCCACTAGAGATAAGCGTAGATGGACTTGTCCAAGTGGGAATCCAACAAATATTGTCTTACACATCCATAGGATTGTAATTATTCTTGGGTTACAAAATGCATTGCTTGATTGAAAACATCATGGAAACAAACACTTAACATCATCCAAATTTCAAACCCTTTTGAAGACAAATACCATTGACTCAATCCATATGTTATTGTTTTCCCTTGGGATTCACATCCTTAGAGGTTTCTAAGCATTGGATTAAATCTCAATTTGTCTTCTTAAGTAAACAATAGGAAACCCTTGCCTTAAGTTCATTAAATTTCCACATAACATATCTTGTAGGGTTTGAAGAAATTAAGACATTGGACATCTTAGTTTGAAAACCTAATTGAAGAAAATGTTTTTGGTAAAATAAAGACATTAAGCAAAACTAAGCAAAAATGAACTTTCATATGTGTTGAAGACTCCAAATCCCAAAGCACAAATCATTGATTGGAAATCCGAAATTGAATGTTCAAATGAAATCATTTCTTTGTTACAAAGGTCATTAGGAAGCATTTGCATGCTCTTCAATACCTAGGTCTAGGGAAAAAAGGTATATCTTTTTAGGTTCATCTTAGGATCAAAACACATCAAAATCTTTTTCATCCATCCATCAAAACATCAAAACAAATTTCATCTCATCATCACCTTTTGATAAATCTTGAAATCATCCTTGATACTAGGCTTTATGGCAAAATCAGAACCATCAATATCATTGAGACAAAATCCTTGAAAACATTAGCAAAAGCATCTTTGGCTAGGTATGTGTAGATGCATCCTTTTGCATATACTTAGTCAAAGTTATCAAAATCATCTTGTCTAGCTTGGTATATGTAGATGAATCCTTCTTCATGTACTTAGCAAAACACAATCATCTTGTTTGAATAGGTGTGGGTAGATGCATCCTTCTCCTCACACATATTCAAATTATCATCCTTTGAACAAAGCTATCCCTTAGATCATCATCCAACATCTTAGGGTCTTTTTGTTCAAATATCCAAATCAAAATCAAGGACAAAATCTCAAAATCTCAAAAAACCCAAACAAATCAAAATCCAAAGTCCTAAAAGCCTAGTGTTTCATTCAAGATTTATCAAAAGCCAAAGCATCCATATCATTCATCCCTAAACATCATCATCATATCATCCCCTTTGATCCTCAAGGCATCCTAAAACTTTCTACTTTGGGGTATAAAATAACGATCGATCCAAAGAATCAAGAGATTCATCTCCCATATTCCCAAAGATTGATCCTTGTTTTATGGTTCAAACGAGATCTCAACACAAGAAGAGTATGGAAGCCAACAAAGAAACACCCGCTTCAAGCGATCTTAGCCAAACCAACGCGGAAATGAATCCAGCAGAATCAAGTAATCCATTAACCCTCTCATCATCGCAAAATTCGCAAGAAGAAAACCAAGGAGAGGACCTTCCCTTTGGAATGTCTCGCGAAGAAATGGCAGAAATGCTTCAAAATCCAGAGAATCATAAAATCATCAATATCATGATGAGACTCAACCCTTCGTTGTACATGCTTGAACTAGCAAAACAAGGGGCCAAGTTGCCTTCGGATTTTGATGTAAGTACTATAGTGGAGACATCCTTCACACCAATTTCATCCACCATCCCCATTTCATCTACACCTCCATCTCAAAACATCACGCAAAACATTCCTCAAATCACGACATCGTTTGCTCCAACTCAACCAAATGTCAACAAGGGAAACACATTCCTCAAAGCTCTTCAATCACATCCCCTTGTTAATAATCAAAGTTTAGACGCAAACACCACTTTGGAGCAAAACATACCCAAAAACCCATTACACAAAAATGCTCCTCTCACATTCCATCATGATCCATCATCATCATTCTTTCACGCAACTCCTCAAACACCTCTCCTCACAAATTCACAAGAAGAGGGAGATATGTTCGGACTAGGGAGCTTATTCGACACCATGACATTTTCACAACAACTCATGCCCCTCACCTTTCCACCTCTTCCACCATTACCATTATCATCCGCATCACTCCTTGGTTTAGGGCTTCCTCCCCTACCAGGTATCAATCAAACCTACATCCCAACCATCAATCAAAGCATTGCACCAAACATGCAAAATTTGTCATTGATATCGCAACAACAAACGACAAACACACAAGCAATGGCAACATCATCAAACACACCTCTAACATCACAAAGCATGGTCTCTCAAGGACCCATTACATCAATACCACTATCAAACACCCAAAACATCAACACAACATGATTATCTACCACCATTCCAAATCCACCAGCACCAACGTTCACCACATCAAGCCAATACGACATAGCATTGCAAGTTGCTTTTCAAAGAGGATACCAACAAGTTCAAAAACAAAAAGCCGCGCAACAAGCCACTCAAGCCGCACAAGATACCCAAGCTGCCCAAGCCTCTCAAGCTACCCAACAAACACAAGAACAAACACAAAAAATGATAACTATTGGGGACAATGACCAAGATCTATCCATCAATGAACACCTTGAAGATGTTTTCACCTCATCGAATGATCAAATCAACATATGCCAAGAGTCACTTCTCAATCATGATCAAAATACACCAACAATACCCAACAATGATCCAATTCAAGAAAGTTCAATATCATTTGACCCTATGGTTGAAGACATTGGAAATCCCTCCACAACAATTGATGAAAACAAGGTTCAAAATCTATCAATTGATGAGCACATTGAAGATGTTTCTACCCCATCCAATGATCAAATCACCATACATCAAGAGCCACTTTTTAGTGATCTATTTCAAGGAGTCTTAGAGTTATTTGATCCTATTGACATAATCCACAATCCATCGACCAATGATCATATTGAAAATGTCTCTACATCGCCTTATGAGATAGAGGACATATCTCAAGAATTTATTCCAAAGCATGATCAAAATCTTTCACCAAGGTCTAGCAATGGTCCTTTTCAAGACATGTTGACCCCCTTCGACCTCATGATTACAAATAATGAAGGAACCCTAAACTCAACACTTGAGGATATTGAACCACTTACCATGTCTAATGACGACATCCAAGAACCCTTTGTAAGCAATCCATCCTTTGAAACTAATCCATGTCAAGAACTTGATCCAAAGCATGTCGAAAGCAACTCCGAAATCATTCAAGATCAAGAATTTGTATCTTCAAGATACTACAATGATCTAATGGAAACTCTCCTATCTATGCAAGATGATCATATCCATGTAGCACATACTCCTCCATCTACCCATGAGATGCTTTCTGCGGATGGACACGTAGATGATCTTCATTCATAACAGGATTCCTTTACTCTTGATAGTATTACACAAAAAGATTGGGTTATTGATTCGTATAGTCAAATAGAGTTGTCAACATCAAGATCAGATATGTCCCAAACTCAAACTGAGGACATCATGTGTGAAGATATCCAGCATTATCCACTCAAGGAAACAAGTCAGATAGAACAGGATATTCCAAAGTTAGCAAAACATCCAATCAAAATAACATCATCTATGGTGGTCATTTATCAGATAATACACTCTAAATAGGAGCTCATAGAACAAGTAGAATCAAAGCATGAAGGTACTACTTCTACCATACTAGGGGCAACTTCGTCCCAAGCAAACATCAACATAGGGAGCACGAAGAATCTTTATGGTGAAACCATTTCCAATACTACAACCAGTCACATCATGAATCTTCATCCACCCATCACCCTATCCACGAATTGAGACCAACATCAAAAGAAAGAATTGAATCAAAGTACAAAGAATGATATCAAAGAAAAAGAAGTTGGAAAGCATAACGAACAAATCAAATACAAATGGATACCAAAGAATACAAAGGAAGATCATCCCTATCAAACTCCATCAGCCAAAGAAACTATGGGGAAAAATAAAAGAGGGAAAAGTATCCATCAAAGATGTCCACAAAATAAAAAGCAGGCTTTTCAAGCGACATATAAAGTATATCAAGCAGTTGGTCCTAATTCCATGCACACTTTCGTATCCACCCATCATTGCTCATCTTCCCAAGTTTGGAAAGTCAAAGGTTCCAAGTTGTCAACCAATCCATCTTTTATCCCTAAACACACTCCATCCATGCCTCCACGCATGATATCCAATTCTCACATCGACCATGTATTGGCAATGACCCTTCATCATAAGGATTCAGAAGGCACTCTATCACGATGTGTGCACAGAGACAGAGTTAACCCCGATATCAATAAAGCATAGCAGGAATCTCAAAAGTCGTATTCAAGTGCACGTATCTTGGCAAAGCAACTTCTTCAAGCAGGATATCGATGGAAAATTATGATAGGGGCATCTACATCAGCAATACCTCGTGATTCAGCATGAGTTTAAAATCTTTCAAAAAATCCAAAAAATCCAAAAAAATCAGAAAAAGGATTGAGAATAGTAAAGAGAAAAAAACCGTCCTCTAGTGAAAACCGCATGGGCGACACTTTGGGCAAGGACCATGACAAAAACTTGGCAAATAGGCGTCATGTGTGGAATCGAGCATCTACGTGCGCCAGTTCAGGTGAAAGCATCTCATCCCATCCTTAATAAATCAAGCATTCCATCCATAATAAATCCATTCATCCATAAGCCATTTATCCAATCCATTTTTATCCATCTACATCCATAGTCCA
The DNA here is from genome assembly GCA_007258455.2 of Sequoia sempervirens. Taxonomy (NCBI): domain Eukaryota; kingdom Viridiplantae; phylum Streptophyta; class Pinopsida; order Cupressales; family Cupressaceae; genus Sequoia; species Sequoia sempervirens. The sequence continues at coordinate 182,568,716 of VDFB02358134.1, read as the reverse complement.
AATAATCTTGATCTTGATGAAAGTTTGGGGCACACTTTAGACTTTCTTATGGTAAAAATCTTGACATGGGTCATTTTCATTGATCCTATCCTACCTAGCATTATCTAAGCCATGAAGCATTATCCAATGAGCATTATTTATCTGAACACCTTATCTTATCATAAGATAATCCATATCCATCCATCCGTACACCTATCTAAGCATTCATCCATCATATTCCATACATTGCTAGACATTGGGGGCAGATATTTACATCTTGCTTCAAGAATAAATCTTGATCTATACCCTCCAACTTATGTTGTGATCCGAACATTGGAAAACGTAAAATCAAATTGGTCCACCACTTGTGAGCAAAAATCCAAATCACTAGCCCATGGCATATTTTAACGAGAAGACATTCCTTATCAAGCTTCATCGAACATCGAACATCAATCCAAACAATCAAATATTAGTCACATCTAACGCACCCTTCAAACGTCACATCAAATCATTTGAACAACTTTTATTCCAAATCAAGCTTCATCAAACATGATCAATCGAATCCAATCAACCCATCATCATCTTGAGGATATCTTTCCTGATCATCATGTTGCTTAACACTATCCTTGCATTGTTGTGCATCCTTAACAATGTTATCGTCATCAATCCTGATCAATCCAATCCTTGCATTGTTGTGTATCCTCAACAATGTTATCATCATCATCAATCCATCGATCCGATCAATCAACCTTAGCTTGGTCTTCAACAAAATCCCAAACAGAACACTGATATCATCACACATATCCATATCCAAATCATCAAAATCATGCAAAAATTCAGAAACATCAGAAATCTGAAAAATCCAAAAACATCCAAAACATATCAAAATCCAAAAACAAGTCGAAAATTAGAAAAATATCAAAAACATTGGAATCCGAACTACGTCGTCTCTGAGCTTAAATGTAGGCAAGGCTAATCTTTGATCAGACCCCAAGACATCAAAATCCAAAAACATTCGAAAAACATCAAAATCCAAAAACATTCATAAAATCTCACAAAACCCCAAAAACATCGCAAAATTCAAAAATCAAAACATTTGTAAAAATCTCAAAAACACCAAAAATAGCCTCAAAACATTTCAAAACGTCAAAAACATCCAAAAATTTGAAAAAATCCATCCATCCCATTTCGCTTTCACCTGCAATAATCAATCATCCATAATAAATTGATCGTCACCTTCATCCTTTGGCAACACAAACAGAAACAATCAAAAGAAAGCTTCAATCGTAAAATCAAAAGCAAACAACAAATTTTTAAAACAAAATCAAACTCTTGATCATTTTCAAAAATGTCAATCAACTTTATATTAATAGCCTATCAATCAACTTATCAAACCATCATCATCCTATACAATGCATGTCCTAGGATATATCGTTCCGACAATGGGCATCATTTTTGGATATCACTTTGGATTCTTATCCTATCAAAACAAATCTCTTTGGCTAGAGGTATGAAGAACATTGGCTTGTTTGCATACTTGATCTTTTCTTTTGATTTATCTTATTTGCGCTCATTCCAAAGACGTCTTGATGATATCCCGAAACAGAGGATTTAGAGAAATAGGAATGGGGCAATGATCGTTATCTTTTGTCTACTGTGCTTGTTGGACGTTCTTGTAATATAACTTGGCGAATACTTGCTTTGTTAGGTACGTCCTAGCAAGCTTTCTGTATGTTAGGTGTGAACAAGAATACTCCTATCTGTTTGTTGAGTCAAAGTCCATCACACTAGGCGCAACGCCATCTTGGTTCTTTATACCATGATGCATCGTGCCTACGTGTGTTATCAAACATAAGGTAATTGGCCCTTTGAAAATCCCAACTCCTTGGAAAGAAATCATCATCATCATCATCATCATCTCATGTCTTGTTGGAATCTCTTATTTTCTTCTATCTCTTGCTTTTCGCGCTAACATGGTACCATGACAGTTAATCATAAATCATCATTAATGCATCCATCCTGCATCCAAAAACCATACTGCATATTGAATATCATATCATATAGAAAGCATTAATCATACCACATGCATTCATCCCCATCATTGCATAATATAGATTAGTTATTCTAAACATCTCATAAACCATACATTTTTCACCTATTTTCATAATCATCCAAGCATCATCATATCAAATCATGTGCATCCATATCATCCATGCATCATCATATCATCCATTACATATAAACATCATAATCATCTCATCATCAATAATGCCACTTTCATGGTACAAATCAGGATCAAGTGGGTGTAATATATCAAAATAGGCATGAGGCTAGCCATGGCTGATGACTATCTACATCATCAAATCTGTCTACATCAAATATTTGAGTTGAACTGATCTTGAACCTCTTTTTCGAGAGATCGACCCTCAAATCAAACCTCTTCGCCCGATCTCTCGAGGGGGCAGTATACCAGTGTAATTCTTCATTCACTAGGGCAGCAGTGGGACACCCGAAAAAATTAGAGAAATTTTGACTTTTGATCATGGAAAGATTATTCTTTGAACCAACACAACAAGTGCATCGCTTCAAAGAGGGGAAAAATGTAGACATAAAAAATATACAGATTGATATCACACACTCGATCCTGATCTACTAACATCGCTTCATTCTGAATTATCCCTCTGTCTAACCATTTAATCAAATAGCCTTATTTGATTAAGGTCATCATAATTCCCCTTTTAATTAAATAAATCCCTCAATTTAATTAAACCATCGTCTTTGTGTAATTAGCTGGGTCATTTCATCTTCCTATCTTTATTTAATTAAATAATTCATATTATTTGATTAAATCTCTAAAGTTCATCTAATTAAATTAAATAAATCAAACATTTATCTAATTTAATCTAACATCACCCTTTGGTTAAATAAATCAAAATATTTATTTAACTAGGTCTAAATCATTCTCTTCTCACTCAAATCCTAAAATCTAAGTCAAAATGGTCAAATCAACTAACATCATTTAAATTAATCAAATCATGATCAATGCTAATCCTAATCACTCAAATCCTCTAGATTTTGCAACTTGCACAATTAAATCATTTATTTGATTTAATAATTCCTATTTACTTTCAAAATGGCATCAAAAGGGAATATTCCTCCAAGTTTGAAATCTCCCCCAAATAGACAAGTCCTTCCAACAAAGCATTTAAAGCTCTTACATTATCTTTTACATGTCTCCCTTGGCATTTAACTCATCTTTCATTCCCCTAAACATGTCATCTCATCAAATTCAAATTTCAAACTTGCACATGGATCAAAACTTGCTCAACCTTCATCCTCTCACATGTTGACAAGTGGCATCATATCATTGGTTGAATCTTTGTCCCACATTGATCAAATTTGGACATCTCTTCAACTTATCAATCTATAAATAAAGAGCTCATATCCTCATTTGATCATCCACAATTTGAGTAAACTTACTATGCTCAAATACTTAGCCATTTCCATCCATCATTCAAATTCTTAGCTAGGCTTTTTGCAGATTTGGTTTGGAGTTCTCATCTTTTCATCAAAATTGGATCAAAAATCTCTTCAACATTCGAATCTTGCATCATAGGAATTGGGAAAGGGCCAATTTTCACATCAAATTGGCACCAATTCCCCCATGGGATCAATTGTTTGCTATTTAAATTAGGATTTAATCTTTGGTTTATCAATTTCATTATGTTCTTGCTTATTTTCTTTCCTATTTTGAGTTTGCAAATGGATTTCATGGGGAATTCTTCTTTTAGCTTGTAATTCCTTGTCTAACTCATTTATTCATGTTGTTTTGCAGGTACTAGGAAAAGGGTTTGCACACTATCATACTGCCAAGGCCTTCTAAACAAAACATGGCATATATCCATAGGCATAATATCACACAAAACTTCATCATGGTAATTTCCTATCTTCAATTTCACCAAACATTGTTCACTTACTAGTATCTTATGCTCATCTTGAATCCAAGCAATCTGATAGGGCTTCGGGTGTTTCAACCTTTCCAACTTGAATTTGGTCACCATCTCTTCAGAAACCAGGTTCTCAGAACTCCCACTATCAACAATCACTTTGCAGCATTATCCATTCACCTTGCATCTGGTCCAAAATAAATTCTTTCTCTGCAATGGCTCTTTCTCCAACTCACTTTGACATAATACTCTCCTATTCACCAACACTTGTCCATCTTATGGTTTATTAGATGATCCAGTATGTTCTTCTTCAACAAAGGTTGTCCTTCGATTGTTCTCTTTCTTCCTGCTTGTCTCTCTCTAATTGCATTCAAATTTTGTATGTCCTCCACCACACTTATAACAAGTTCCCTTGAATATCCTTTTCTCTGGTATGAATTTTCATTCTTTCTAACCTCCTTGTCCTTATTTTGATCTGGAAAAGATCCTCTTCCTCCTCCAGTAAAAGTTCTTCCTCTTTGAAATCTTCCACCTCTTCCTCTTTGTCTCTACTCATGTCTTTTTTTCAACTTCTCCTCTGCCTTTAGGGCACACTGATATGCCTCTTCCACACTCACCAACTTGATCAAACTAATCTCATCCTGTATAGATGACCTCAAGCCATTCACATATCTGGCTACTTGCTCAATCTCATCCTATGAATGTTCAGATCTAATGGTCAGCTTATAGAACTCCTCAGCATATTTTGTCACACTTGATTCTTTCTACTTCAAATTCTGCAACTTCTTGAACAAACTAATTTGATAATCTGCAGGCATAAACTTTGACTTCAACTTATTCACAATTTGATCCCATGACTTCATCTTTTCTTTTCCTCTTCTTTGTCTATCTGTCTGCGAATGTTCCCACCAAAGGGATGCATGTCCTCTCAACTTTGTACAAGAAAAATTCACCTTCTTATCTTCATTGGTACCTTCAAATTCAAAATACTTCTCCATCTCAGTTATCCAATCTAACAATACATCTGAATCCAACTTACCATTATAATCTGGTGGATTGAAATGTGGTCTTGTATTCACTTTAGTTAGGGCTCTTATGAACCTCTCCTCTCCCTGATCAAGGCCAGGTTGATCTTCTCTTCCTCTTTCTTCTTGTACTTCTACTTCATCACTTACATCATCAATTGGCCGACCTCTCCTTTGGGTCATTTCAACTGCATCCAATCTGGTAGCAATTCCTCTTAACATCTTCATCATAGTTGGGTTTGCATTTCCACGCGCTCCATTTATACCATTTCTTCTCCCCACCATCTTTACACAAGTCCTCTATAGCTGCAATTTAAATACCCAATCTGTCACCCCACAACAAATCTTCAACAGGACTTTGCAAACTCTGACTATCTCACAAGGAATGAATCTCGCTCTGATACCAATCTGGTGCAACCATGGTAGGAGGGTCCTCAAAGAGAACAATCTGGATTGTGCAGCAAGAGTAATAGAACAAAAGCAACACAAAATATGGAGGAAAATGTAGATGCAATTATTCTCATTAACAAAAATCTTAGTTACATTCGGTCGGAAACATCTGGGCTTATAGATTCGGCTCACAAGCCTGATAAAACATACAACATTCTAACATGCTCCTATATGCAAGTTGAATATTACAATCAAATATATATTATTCTTCTCAATCAACTACTCCCAGATTACTGCCTTTCTCATGATTGATTACAAGCTTTATATATTATCCGCAATTCTGGAAACATCTACCTTGACCAAAGATCATCACATTCTCCAAGGGGAGAAAATGTAACGTGCACATGAATAGGTCGGCCTCAAATTTGAATTACTCTTCAACAAGTACATAAGATGAAGTGTGAGCCTATGATGAAGGTCAGGGACACTCCATAGAACAATTAAAATCACACCGTTAAGATTTCTAAGTCATGGGGATGATTTGCAATGATCGAACTGGCCGAAGAGTTGAAATTATTTCGGTGTCGATTCAAGAAATTTCCAAGAAATTATGGAAGCGATAACTTGCCGGAAAAGAATCCAATCATGCCCAAATCTTGGAACAAGGAAAATGAACATGTCGATGACATACTTAAAGATTCACAGGGTCTGGTGAGAAAATATGATGAATCCACCAACATGAACTGAGCAAGAATAGAACAAGAACAAAAATTGAAAGAAATTTTTTTTGGTTGATGCAAGATTGCCAAGAACCAAGGATGCTCCTGCATCATGTATAATCAAAAAATTTAACTACTACCTTTTGTAACATGATAAATTATGTAGTCGCAGCCTATCATGGCCTCACTTTGGCTAAGAATCAAGGGGTTTATAAACTTTGGTTGGAGGGGGACTCACTTAATATTATAAAGTGTCTCTTAAAAAAGTTCCCTCTTTCGTGGTCTATAGCTCATTTCATCAAGGATTCTATCTCCATCTTAAATTCTTTTGAGGAATTTAAAATCTCTCATTCTTCCAAGAAGCTAATATGTTGACTGATGGTGTTTCCAATGTGGGAGTGGTGGCGAGTTTTGATTTGGATTCTTTTCAATCTTTACCTATTAATCTGAAGTGTATCTCCAATGATGACTAGCTGGCGTGTTTCTAAGGTTGTTGATTTTGAGGAAAGGTTCTTCATTATGTTTTTGAGTTGGGCTATGCACGTTGAACCTTTTCCCTATCTGTTTCATTATTATATCCTTGGTTTATGTATTTTGAAGGCCTGGCAGTGCAAGCAAGGAAGTACCTTGAATGACAATCCCACACATATTGTGGGTGTTACATTGTTTTGTGGAAATCTTGGTTTATTTTGTTTTTACAAAACTTTTTGGTGTCGTTGGGTTCTGGAACTTTTCATGCTGCCATGGGTGGAGACCATTGTAGAATTGAACCGAGCTCTTGTAAGGAGTTTCAGAATAATACAATTGTGTGGGAGTATTTGGAGTTGGGCGGGGTAACACAGTACATGCAGAAAATTCAAGTCCTGGATCTTGATGCTACTGAATTCTTTGTGAAAGGTTGGAATGGAAGGACTCTACATTATAAGGGCATGGAGTTTAGAATTGATGAGTTTATAGTGGAGGTAACTGGTCTTTTAGTTTCTAGGAGGAAATTCTACAGAGATAGGGGTGCTACCAAGAAAGCCTTTGTGAATTTGTTCAAATTCAATGAGAAGAAAAAGCTCTGAGAAATTGGGACTAGTGGCTACGCCCGTAAGTCTTTGAAGCCGTTATGGAGGGATCTCATGTTGGCTATTATGCACTATTTCACGCTTGAAGGTAGATTCTTTTTTGTGTACAGTTATCATTTCATGCTTCTAGATCACTTTTGTCACAAGATGTTGGTCTCCTTCCCTTTTTACCTTTTACTTTCTATGGAGAAAAGTATAGAAGATCACCGAAAAAACCCTAAGAAGGTGATTTTGCATGAAGGTCTTATGAGTCTATTGCTTTCTCATAGTAAGCTTAAGTTAATTTTGGTTTCCCCTAAAACTCTTGGTAAGAAGGGGGTTAAATTTTTTGGATATGATACTGCGGACTATGCTGTGGAATGGGAAGGTAGTTCTAAGGAAGAAGAATCAGATTATAAGGAAATGTTAGTGGATGAAGGTGGGTTTGAGGAAGGGGTTTCTGATTCAGAAGAGTGGACCAAGGGCTATGAGATGGATGTGGAATTGGGAGAAACCATGGCCAAGTCTGTGAGGAAGACTTATAAGGGTAAACCTAAAGGCCCCAAGAAAGAAAAAGCTTTGGCTAAGAGGAATATTGAGTTAGTTTCTAAGGTGGAAGCTCCTAGTTTGAGTGTAAAACCCTCATTGTCTCAAGGAAAAGGTGGTGTGGAGGTTAGTTCTTCGAGGATTGGTGGCGAGGTTCCTTCTAATAATTTTGGTGTTGATAATGCCTTTGTTGGGGAACTTTTTGCTAGGAAGGTTGGTGTGGTGGAGAACTCTCTTGCATCTGGTTTCAAAGTTCCTAAAGATGTGGGTGTGCTTAAGAGTGTACCTATTGGTGAGATTAATACTGGTGTGGATGAGTTGAATGAGTCCGGGCCAATGGACGTGTAGGGGATGGAGTCAGTCAAGCTTTCTCAGGATTCTCCTATTGACAAGGTTGTGAAGATGGAGCGGTTGGAAGTGCTAGCTGATTTGGCTAATTTGCCTGATAAGGAGTGGATTAGGGTGGATGTAGTTGAGGTTGAGGACTCCCCTATTGAATAGGATGAGGAGCACAATGTGGAGCATTCAGACGCCCCTGAAAATATAGAGTCGAATGATATGCCTCCTGTTAACTAGGACGGTGTAAATATGAGTATGTTCTGCAAGATGGTCGAGGATGGTACGCGAAATTTGCTTTCCCTAGTGAAGTGGTTGTTTTCAGAGGTGAATGACCTCAATATCCAGGTGAAAAATTGGCAAGACATTTGTGTGGCTATGATCCGAGGCAACCAAAAGGAATGGGCTATAAAAGGTAAAGTTAAAACTATGAATGTCATACTGGATAAATTAGTTGTTGATGTTGATCGCCTGAGGGTTTCTCATGAGGAAAGGATTTCCTCTTTGGAAATGATTGTCAATAAAATGTTAGAGGATAGAGTTGCGAGTATTGAGGATAGAATCGACAAGATATCAGAGGATTTGAAAAAAATGGTTAATATCAACACTAATTCTTTGAAGACCACTGCTAAGGGTCTTTCCATTCTAAACAAGAAAGCTCTGAATTGGACTGGTAAACCTCTTGACTTGGGTGAGTTGGAGAAAGTTATTGATGAGGTTAATGGCTTGAACCAAGTGGAGAAAGCTGAGGATTATGCTCCTATGTTGGAAAAGGATGTGAAGGTTGGTTTGTGTCTTAGGACTAGGAGTAAGACTAAAAAGAGGGATATTGTTTCTGTTGATGAGCTTAAATATGTTGTGGATATGCATGAGGAGTTCATTAAGGAGAATATGGCCTCAGTGAATGTCTTGGATAAATTGTTGTAGCTGACACTTTCCTTTTTGTTGGTTCAGCCTGGGTGCTGATGTTTTTTGTTGTTGGTGTGTTGACGGTTTTCTAATGTTTTATCTGTTGTCAGCTTTTGGTTTTTTGGGCTGTTGGGTTTAGTTGCTTAGTTTCTTTTGTAGCTTGTCATCTTTGTTAAGGGTTTTGGGGCCCCTTCAAAACCTAATTTTCCTTATAAAAAACATGATAAATTATATAATTTTGAACACGCCCATTTACATCCTTAAACATCTATGAAAAATAATAGTTTTCAATTACCAATGCTAATGTCTTGTCAACACCAAAATGTCCTAATAATCCACTACTATTATTCTTTTTTTTTAAATTCTCCCTCATTAAGCTTCTAGGAATATATACTTGATTTCCTTTGAAAATATATCATTCTAAATAAAATAATCTAGTCATTTATTTCTATCAATAATTACAAGTTACTTACAGCATTTCCATGTGTCAACAAAATCAACATCACCTCATACAAAGGTATTAGTTTCTCACATATAACTATTTTATTTTTATTTTAGTCAACAAATTTTCTCTTAGTCAATGCATTAACAACTCTATTTGACTTTCCACTCCTATGGTTTCATATAAAATAATTAATATGCATAAAATCTATAGGAAATCTTACATGCCTTTAAATCAACTTACCTTGACTATTGAAACATTATAATGCTTCAGTATACGTATACAACATAAAATATATTCAAGAAACCAATAATGTCTCTACTAAATACTAAATATATTTAATCTTTGAATTATGTCATAAAAGTATTAAGAATATACTAAATATCTTCTCCTTGCATCATTCAAATTTTTGACTAAAATTATGTTATTGGTTTACCTTCTTGACTTAATGCTTCTACAATTTTACTAGCATTGGCATCATAATACTCTTAAAATATCTTATCAAAGTCGAGAAATGCTAACACTAGTTGCTCAATGACCTTTTTAAATAATTTAAAATTTATGTGTACTCCTTTAGTCCATTTAAATTATCTTTCATCTTGTCTCGTTTTGATTAATGGGAATTTTTTTTTTTGAATGGACCCAAAACCATCAATAAACAGGTTTTGACGGGGACCAAACCCACACAAAGAGACCAAGCTATAAAAGAATACAACATAGACAACCAACAACAACCTATAAGCAGATTAAACACAATAAGCGTGAATGCTTAAATCTATAACAAAAGAAAGGTTTTAATGGGAACCTTGAACCCACAGTAACCAAGAGTTACAAAGGAACTTGAATCCAAGAACAACCTGAAATGGTCAGGCAACCATCGGTATGAATCATCTAGACTGCAGCACACCACTTATCAACATCAACCAGTAGCGAACAATTAGGGACATCCAGGAAACCATTAGATAGAAGCAACCAGATAGCAGCACAACTCTTGACAACACCATCCATCAAGACCAGACTCCCCACCTTAATAGGAGAGTTAGAAATTAGAGATCATAACCATTGAGAAATTTCAACACAGGCACCACACCAGCCAACCCGCAACACCAACCCAACCTCCACCTCAATACGGAGGGGCTCCCCTCTATAGGAGAGGAAGAATTGAAACCCAAAACCACATAAAAAAAGGCCAACCCATACGAGCCACAACCCACCTCTTCACCTCAATAGAAGAGGGCTTCACCTCTAAAGAAGTAGTCTCCACCTCCAAAGAAGACCATAGCTAAAGGAACCGACAGGAAGCAACTACACCCATAATAGAGAGCACCAAAACCTCCTTTGGCAAAGTGGAAGACCAAAACAGAGATGAAATAGTAGAGTACTCCTCCACAAGTAGCACGATCCCAACCTGGATCACAGACAAGAGGACCCAAAAGTCCAACAAAAAAAATCCAACCAATCTAGAACAACCCAAGAAAAAACAACCTAGTTGAGCCATAGCCACACAAGAGAAAACTCAATGCTTAGAGCCAAAAAAACCCCATCTTGAAAAATGGGCAAGAGGACCCCATCAGGGAGGAACAAAGAAACCAGAAAACAACAATGGCAAATCAGCCAACTAAGAAACAATAACAACAAAAAGACAAAGGGGCCCAAAAAAAGAGGGAAGAGGCAACGAAATCCAACAAGCAGAGAGAATAGAGAGCTAGCAAGACAATGAAAAACAACCTCCAACCCTACTTGCCACTGAGGGTCTGAAACATGCCATAAACAAACTACAAATAACTCCACTTGAGGCAAACCAACCACCTCCACCCCAATAAAAGAAAGTAGCCCCACAGAAGCATAAACTTGCACCAAAGAAGAGAGCAAGGGTCCAAAAATAGGAAGGGAGAAGCAAGGTAAACCTCTAAACAAAGAAAGTGGAGAACCAACAAGATGATGAAAAACAACCTCCAACCCTACATATCGGTTAAGGTCTAAAACATGCCAAGAACTAACCACAAACCACTCTACCAGAGGCAAAGCAAGAGCCCCAACCTCAAACAACAAGAACACCCTCAAAGAGGCAAGAGAACCCCATAAATCTAGAGAATGCTAGGAAAACTAGCAGAAGGTGAAAGAGGAGAGGAGGCACCACAAGATAAAACCACTTCCAACCCTACCTGCAAGTCAAGGTCTGAGATAAGGCAACTAAACTCCACCAACAAGCCCCCAACAAAGAAACCCAACACCACACCCAGCACCACACAAGCAAAGATAGGGGATCCCTGCATGAAGCACATTCTCCACCCAGTAAGAAACCTGACCCGCTCGGGAGAAAGAATGCTAGGCCAAAACCAAAGCCACGAGAAAGGAAAGCCAAAAATTTTCCACAAGCAGCGGCAGAGAGAATGAGAGAGACACCAGTCAGAAAAATTCCCAATAACAAGTCTCTCCACAAGCCCATCGATTAGAACAAAAGAACAACCTTGAAGGATATCCTCTTCCAACTGTAGCCAGCACAAGGTTCCACAAAAATACACCAAAGAGATTCCTCCACGTAGAAGCATAAGAACACCAACCACCACAGGGAGAACACCCACCAACGCATCCAGAGCACAAGGAAAAAGATGCCTTGGCAGAACACACCAACCATCCACCTCTCCATCATCCTCTATGTCCTCCGCCCCCTCAGAGGATTCAAAAATGCCTCTCCCGCCCAACCTACTCCGCCCTCCACTCAACGCCATCCACATGTTTCAATTCCTTTCGTCTTGTCTCGTTATCTTAAATTTTAATGGATATATTCACTAAAAAATAGTCAATTCATGGAAACTTCTTACACCTAAAATACTATTTTGTATGGGCCAATTAACAATCTCTTTTACCAAAGGAATCTGACTGTCAATCTTCTTGAGAATACTCCAGCCCCTAAGAGATTTGTGTGGATAGAGTTAATTGATAGCCAACCCCATTCTTCGAGTAGAGTGTCTAAGTTGAATAAGAATAAAAATTCCCCTCTTCCCAATGTTGACACTTTAATTGAATACCTCTTAAAAATCACCCCAAAAAAAAGGAAAACCTCCCCCATTTCCCCAAGTCAAGCTAAAAAAAGGAAGGTGGACCCTAAGGTTGTGAGTTAGAAAAATATCACTATCACTCTCTGATGATAAGGATACCAGTTTAGATAGTGGTTCTGCTCCTTCTAGAGGTAGAAGGTCGGTTAGACTTGCAAAAGCTACTTCCAAGGTGAAGGATGAAGATTAAAAATGTAAAAAGGCTATTAAGGATGAGGGTATTGACACTTTTGAGGAGGATTTTGTCCCTAGTAGTTTGGGTGAGATCGAGGGTTTAGAGGATGATGATGCTTTGGATTATGAAGTGGGGGAGGAGGAGTTTCAAGAACATGAAGAGGAGCATAATGAGATGAAAGGAGGTAACGCGTATAGAGAGGAGAAACACTTCCAACAAGATGATGAGGTTGAGGCAAATAATGAGAGCCCTATAACTAAGGAAGAACATGTTACCACTATTCAAAATTCTCAAATGTAGGAAATTAACAAGAATGAGGATTATAATAACTTAATATCTAAATTTGAAGTGTCTAATGTCTGGATGGTTCAAGTTGAAAGTTATCTTGAAGAGGTTTCCAACTCTATGAAGTTCCAAGTTATGGAAGAGGCCATTAAAAACATATGTAGTGTGGTGATGACATCATGAAAAAGCAGTGATGAGCACGGTTTTTGGAAAGGGGAAAATTCTGAAGCAACAGAAGAAAAAGGGTCGTAAGATTGTAGCTGATAAGTTTGAGAATAGGGAGCTCAAGGATTGTTGGTCAAATGTTGTGGAGGGCCTCCAAGGGAATTGGAGTCTTATTAAAGACTCCTAAACTGTTGCCTTTCTCTATGCTTGGGCTTTGTTTATATCTCTCTAGTTTTAGTGCCATTTTTTGTATGGTTTTTAGTAATTCTTTTTTAGACATGGACTAGCTTAGTTTCTTAGTTTATTATAGTTTTAGTAGAACTCTACATAATTTTAAAGACTCTACTTAATAGGTGGTGGTTCTGGTATGTTTTGTCGAGAATGGTTTTTGATCTAGATAAGTGGATTGTGTTTCCTGGTGCAAATATTAATATTGGTCTATAGTCCTTTTGGCAGGTTTCTGATGTTGTTCTAATCTTTTCTATTTTCAATTGGTTGTTATGTTTCTTCAGTCTGTTATGTCGGGATCTATAGCTCAATTGTTGGCTTTTTGGATGGGATCAGGGCCCTAACACTGCTTATCTAATAAAAAAATATGTTTCACCTTTTTTAGATCCACCTTTAAACCCTCAAGTAAAATTCCAAATCCCAAATATATGAATTATTCCTTAATAAAACTGCACTTCTTAATATTGATCAACAATTTATATTCTCATAGTCGTTGCAATACTAATATGACGTGATCCAAATGTTCATCCTTAGTTTTACTAAAAATAAAAATATCATCCAAATTAATAATAACAAAATTGATCAAATATGGATTCAATGCCTCATTCATGAATCTTCTAAATGTTCTTAGTGCATTAACAAACCCACAAGGCATAACCAAGTACTCATATAATCCTTATTTTTTCTTGAGTATTGTCTTCCATTCATCTCCTTCTCTTATTCTAGTCTAGTGATAATCGCTTATCAAATCTATCTTATTGAAATGATTTGCTCCACTCAAATAATGCATTAAATCACCCAACCTAGGTAATATACCTCATTGTGATCTTATTTTTTTCTCTTGAACCTATACACATCTTCCATTCCCCTCTTTTGTTCATTGTTAGTACTACTAGTACCACATAGGTACTTGATCTCTCTTTAATCAAACCATTTATCAAAAATTGGTGCACACATCTATTCAGCTCTTTATTTTCTATTGACATCATTTTATGGTCATTTTTATATGGAAAAAATCTCTTAGAATGAAATCCATATGATAATACTTCTGACTAATAACAATCCATCAGTTAAATTATCAAACTCTATATCATTGTATTCTATTAGCAATTCTAAACTTTTTATTTGTGGCTCCTTCTTTTACACTAACACGTACCCTTGGAATCAATGAAAAACACAAATTTTCATGATTTATACCATCTTTGAACTTTCTACCATCTACCATACACACTTTAGCATTACCACATAATTATCTTTCAATGGAAAAAATATATATTTTTCACCATCCATCATCAAAATGTATGTACTTTCCCTACCATTGTGTATAGTTTTCTATCATATTTTCATGCTCTTGCTAACAACATATGACATATAACCATAAAAATAAATCACATAACACCACATCATATATATGATCTTCTTTTAACTTGACTAAACATTGTTGACTTACCAATGCCTTATGCTCTTTATGTAAACATGATATTATGTAAGGATTAGGATGATCTATCTTTTTCAACTACAACTTATCAACCATATCTCTTGAAATTATATTATTAGTGCTACCACTATCAATGATAAATTTACAATTCTTACATTCTATCTTGCATATTGTTCCAAACAAATTTCTTATTTGCATTAGTTCATCTCTATCTATACCACATGTTTCAACAAAAATATTTTCATCAACATAGACTCATCTCTTTTCGATTCATTGAATTAGCTTTGAGTTGTAATTAATTCTTCATCTACATGTATGTATCTTGTGTTTTCTTTAAATCTTATGATATTACTTCCTTGAGATTGAGGACACTCAAATACTCTATGTCCTTTAACTCAACACTTAAATAAGTGGCTATGAATAATCTTCCATCTAATCTACCATATATTTCTCTACCCCACTAATATCCATTAAATCGTAAATATTTCAATATGAACTATCACCTTCATTTGCCTCAACAAATTCATAATAATTTCCTCTACCATTGCATTAATGTCTTCCTCTTTGGAATCTACGACCTCTACCTCTTTTCCTATTCTACCTCATCTAAAAATTAATTTTCAACTTATCTTCTTCCTCCAATGAAATTCAGTATGTTTCTTCATCTCTTTACAACCTTGACATATTCAATTCTTCTTGAATATATCCCCTTAGTCCAATCCCTTCAATCCATTTATATAAACCTTTCCACTTTCTCTTGATCAATGTAACTATATATAGCCTTGATTATCAACCTATATAATTATTTGATATAATATTTTATATTATTTCTTTTTATCTCAAATTTTGTTAACTTTTCCACATATCTAAATAATAGTCTATAGGTCAAAACTTAGCTTTCAACCCTATTATCATCCCATCCCATTTTTTAATATTTTATTTACCTCACCCATTTCTTTCTCATTTCACTTCTTTCCACCATAATTCAACATGTCCTTTAAATTTCTCCTTAGAAAACCTAGCTCTTTTAGGATCGAAAACTTCCTCATACTCATTCTTCTAGGATATTTTAACCAATTTATCAAATTTTCTAAACCCAAACTACCAAAATAACTAGGAATACAAATTCTAGGTCTCTTACCAATCTTTAAACTAGCCTTCAATATATTCAATTGGCCTCCATCTTCTTCTTGATATTATCCTACTACTAGTTTGAGTTGGTGCATTTCTTCCTTTTTCATTTTTTTCTTCATTGCATTCATCATTTCTCAAGTTATGGTATTTTATTCCATCTTCTTCAATATCTCAACAAACCAAACATATGCATTCCTCATCAATTAAAACATCCCTTCCATTATTCCAACAATGTTAACAACACCTTGATATATACCCACTCTTTATGGAGGTATCTTGACATTATGATCTAAGATGCATAATACCTCAAATTTTGCGATGTATTTCAAGGCATGTAATGGATTCTAAATTGGTGAAAAAATACAATAATGAAGTTGCAAAGTATGCAATTTTTGTTATTAGACATTTCTAATTTATTTCTTTAAATTGTTAAAATCGTTTTGTTGCATATTACCCTATGTTAAACTTCATCAATGACTTTTCATTGCATGTAAATAAATTTCTATGAAGGAAAATGATTTTATATTTTTTTAAGATATTGGGTCACCCCAATAGAGTTCATTGTTTTGAATAGATGTGCAAGTAGGCCAACTCACTATGGCCTCAACTTTTGATAGTTTTATTTGAACAGCACAATCACCTCAAACATGGTAAACCAAGCTCTATTTTAGAAATTCACATTTCTTACCATTTAAATGAAGCTTGTTATCCTTCAATATTTATTAAAAAAATTCCAAATGTGTAACATTTTCTTATTTTTTGGCTGAAGAAAAATAGTCTAATTAGACAATCACATGTTTGTTAGACAAAAGGAATAACACCTTTTCATCAATATTATAGAGGTTGTTGGTTACACAAACAAAATGAACACATTGACCATTAAAACAAGCTTTGACTAATATTGAAGATTATTTCCCAATCATCCTATTCTTTTATAATTATACTATGGTAGCTAGACCTCAAACACAATTTAGTAAAATATCTAGCATGTTGAATTGTTCAATCAAATTGTCTATGCATAATTAAAGGCACTAAATCTTTACCATTATCTTTTATAATGCCTTGTAATCAATGTATATCAAAAAATATTAGTTCTTCAAAACTATCACTATAGGAGAACCAAATGGCGATGTGCTAGGTTTATTAACATCACATTCCAAAAACTTGCACAAATTTATTCTTTCACATTATTTTCCTCTAATTTTCTTTGTCAATAGAGACTAATTTTAGAAAATATATAATTGAGAAACTATTAGATTTTATTCTTTATGGATCTATGAAGGGGCAGCTCTTTAGGATCCTCGAAAAGATCATCAGAATTGGTGTATTAGTTGGTTTATATCCTTCTTTTTACAATGGGAATACAACACATGCATAGTTTTAACTTCTGCCACATGTTCATCTTATTTCTTTCATTGCAACATTAATAAGGCACCTTACTTGGGAAACTTTTATTACAGAAAATCATTATCTCATATCCATCCTTCACTGATTGGTACTTGTTAAATCTCCTATAGAAGACTACATCTCATCTATAGAGATAGGGGTTACCAAACACTATCACAAAAGCATCTAGTGTAATGACATTTATGGTTACCCCATTCTTGAAGTATATTGAGAATGAAAATATTAGTGTGCACTATGTTTTATGGAAATTTTTATGCCTTATTTTAGCTAACCTAAGGTAAACATATTGGTTGATTATTTTTATCCAACCCAAGCTCTTGCCCCAAAATTTAAGAATTTTTTTTTTTTCATAATGTATTGAGAACATCACATCACATCAAATTTCATACATTTGAGTTAAGATTTTAAATGAAATAACTTGGTTTCTTTTTCCTCATCTTGAGCATCATCCTAAACCATATTTTATCCTTTTCATATCAGTTTCAGAAGAAATTATCTCATCTATATTTGAAGTAAACTTTATCTCCTTCACTTTGTGACTTGTAGAAGTATCCTTGTTTCTTCCTATACATCTTGAAATGATGAAACTTTGCGTTTAAATTCCAATAATCTCATTCATTATATGACCCTCCCTGTTGTACAATGTTTGTAATATTTTCTCTTTACTCTTATCATTTTCATAGTTGTTTTAGTGGATTTCTTACCCCTGTTGGAGTAATTACATTCTTTTTTTCCCTTCTTACCCTATTATTTATCCTTGTATGAATTTGATTTCTTCTTGTCCATATCCAAATAATGGGCATACTATATTGTCCCATTTTCAATTGATTTATGTTTGTGGACCAAAATATTGTTTCTTATTTCAAATGAGCTAAGAATGTTGGAGCCCCCTCTCATAGGACTTTTCTTTCATTCCTATCAAGATATAAAACTCTCTCATTCAGGAATGACTTTCCTTTGAAGTTTTCTTTATTCCTTTTTCCCCAATGGAAATTTGGAGTTCTCCTTCCTAACATCCATCTCTTCATTCCCAATGTGCCTATCACGTTCAAAAGTTGCTAAGGTCCCAAAATTTTCTAAACTATGTGTGCAAGTTGTCTTGGAGTTTCCCTTATTGGTATGCCTTTTCTTTGAACTCTATATTTTTCCTTATTCCTTTCAAAATATCAATCTTTCCCATCTGAGAATACCTTTCATCTATTTTCTACCTTTGTCCACTATTTTCTTACGTATTTGGAGTTCTACATCTTGTCATCTCTTTTCCCCAAACCCCACTCTTTCTGTTACCTTTTTCAAAGTATCACACTTTTCCTTACTAGCATGCCTTTTTCCCAAACCCTAATTTAACAATCCTAACATTGAGTTACTGTAATGTCCCCATTTTGGCCCTACACTCTTCAATAGGATTTAGCCTATTTCCGAAAATTCGTAGGCTAAGCTGTGGTGGAAAATTAGGGTTTTCTCTTTCAGATATTGCTCAATTGGCGTTCAGAGGATGTTGTGCAGACTTACTATTTATAGCAGTTGCTATTTTTAGCAAGTCTATCTTTTGGCAGTATCTGTCTAGCAGCAGTTCAATCCTTTGCAGGTTAGTGTTCAGTTTGGCTATCTATTGTTTTGATGTGAACTTACTATTTATAGCAGTTGGCTATTTTTAGTAAGTCTAAATTTGGTAGTAGCATCATCAACAACTCAACTCAAGTCATCTTGCTATCCATCAGTTTCAGTATTGGCATTGGTTTTGGTTATCTCCATGGACTGAGTTTTTATACTTAGTCAAAATTCATGTTTCTCAGTTGTACCCCACGCCTAGGAGTAATAACTTCATGTTGTTTTAAAAGAGGGGCCATTAAGGGGGTCAATTGTGCATTTAATAATTTATTAAATGCTTTATTGTTGCAAAGTGGAAAGGAGGTTGAGTAATATTATATTATTTCAGAAAGTAAAATGCAAAAAGGTGGAATCCCTTTTGGAAGTTGAAGTGATTCAACTTCTTGGAATTTGAAGAGTTCTTGTTGCTTCATTTGCCAATTGAAGTTTATATATTGCTGCTGTTTGAAGAGTTGATTATGCATATTTTGAAGAGCAAAGTTACGCTGTTGGAATGAATCCAAAATCCGGCTAAGGGAAAGCTTAGCAAATTTACTCCATTCTTCGGGCCTGCAACTATGGTTCCCTAGGTGGTGGATTGAGAGTGTGCTTCATCCAGAAGTACATATTGAGCATTATTGTGGAGTTTTGGTGAGATATTTCCAGTTTTCATGTTGCTGGTTTATCATGGCTGAAAGTGATTTTTGTATGCAGCTTTTAGTATGAATTTTATTTGGTTCTGGGTATTTGATCATTGCATTTCTATGATAGAGGCAACCATATTTGGAGGTTATCAGAATTTAATTCCAAGTTTCAGATTTTATTAAGCAAAATCGCCCTTGCAAGGAGGTCGTACCTTTTTGGAGAGCATTGGGATTCGTGCATAAATTAATGGTTGAGTTTAGATGCTATTTTATCATTGTGAATTGGGCGCCAACCTTCTCAAGAGCTTTTGCAAGCTATATTTCATCTTCTAGAGGTATTGTGAAGGAGTTGTGATTATTTTTATGTGTTTTCAGTTTGCTGATAATCATTTCCAGATTGTTGATTTTTATATCAGTTTGCTTCAGTATTCTGATTTTGGTTTTAAGCTTCATTAATTGAGAGGATATCAAGTGGAAAAATCTTCTATTTCATTGTGCTTTGTAAAGATTGTAATAACACTTGAAAATTGCAGTTGTTTATCATTGTAAGACTGTAAACAGTAGTACTGTTCCAGTCATTTAATTAGCTGCAAAATCTTATGATTAATCTCTCATATATGTAACCCCTGGATGGTTTACCGCCAGTGTGGATAAAGAACATTCTAGAAGCTTATCTCTCTTATTTGCAGCTATTTCTATTCATTGTAAAGCTGATTAGTAGTACTAACAGCTATTTATTTTATTTGCTGCAATTAGTTTAAATTTCATACTCCCACGATTGAGTGGTTGAGTTTAAATAATCATCTTTCTTAATTGTAAGTTTCCCCCACTAAATAAGTGTTGTGTGGACTGTATTCCCCCCATGTTAATAAGTGGAAGTGAGGATTTAAATGGCTGGCTTGCCGCCTTTAATAATGTAATAATCTCACCCACTGAATAAGTGGAGTATCCCCAATGCTTGTGGATGCCTGCATCAGCAGATGAATTGTAATTTCAGTTCAGTTTACTCCTAATGATCCTCTGACCATATGCTATCACCTCGCCCACATTGGGATCTTGGTGAACATTCTTGGTTAGAGTTACTTCCATGCTTATTTGCTTTTGGAGCTAACGCTAATCAGTGTTTGGTTGCTGATTTGAATGTTAATTTTGGGAAAAAAATTAATGGGGAATATTTCAGTGGTATCAGAGCAGAAGATCCTGCCATCCTGTTGATCGGTGCTTCATGCTTAGGCAGATGAGTGATAGAGATCTCCGGTACCACACCGAAAGTCAGTGCAGATTCTAGTTCAGTTTCTTGTGGTATCCAGAGGTTGGCAGTTAGGCATGGTTAATGAAGAAGAGATGAAGTTGGCAGAGACTGTCTTTATGGTTGGAAAGAGACTTGGTAAATAATTTCAGTCAAAGGAAAATGAAAAGAACATTCTTCATTTGTTAGAACAATGTTTGAGACAAGTGAAGCCATCACCTTCAGAGATAATGGAGTTGGCACTAGCTCCTGCAGTGAATTTTTTGAATCAGCCCTATTGGTTGGGGCATCCTGATGAAGAGACCAAGTTGCTGATTTCTTCTTGTTTGATGGAGATAATGAGAATTGTAATTCCCCAGTTGCCCTATGATGATGAAACTATGAAGATCATATTAAAGATGATAGTGGAATGTTTTCAAGATTTGGATGAAACTGGTAGTAGCTTGTTTCCAAGAAGAGCTGCTATTTTAAAAACATTTTCTGAAGTTGGTGCTTGCATCTTATTGATAGAATTTGAGATGGAGAATCAGATTTATCACTTGTTTAATTATCTTTTCACCTCGACCTGGAGTGAGCAAGAAGAGAGTATGCTTGCAGCTGTCATGAATGTTCTAATCTCTACAATTAAAGAAGCTGATAGTCTTCCTGAAAGTGTCCAAACTCTTCTCTTGGATGCTTATAAACGTGAAGAGCAGATTTCTCCCACTGCTGATTTGTTAGTTAAAGAAATTTTCAGTCAATGTGAAGATAAGTTGGAATCCCTTTGAAGACATTGCAAAAGTTCAAGGGGTATCTACGGATTTGCACTCATCCAAGCATTCTGTAAAAGAATGTAATGTGTCAGTGGAAGCCTTGAAGACTAGTGAGGTACTCTTGTTTTCTACAGAGGAGAACAGTGAGTTGACTTGTGTTAAGAAGCCTCATGTTGAAGATTCAAAGAAAAAACTTTTGGAAACAAAAGTTGAAACAAAGATGCATGAAGAGGCCATAAGTGTAGATCCAAATGAAAGAGAAGTTCGATTAGTAGAAGATATGTGTTCAATCAGCAATTTGCTTCTTCACAATTCTAGAGAATGTTGGTTTGAAAGTCAAGTCAAGGAGGAGAAGAAGAAAGAGGAAGATGAAGTCTCTTCCCACTTCAAAGTTGATTTGATCAATTCTTTTGAATCATGTGTAGGAGACAACATGGAAGGTGAAGTTTCTAGTAGTTATAAGGCAGATTTTTCTTCACCGGAAATCAAGCTAAGGCAAAAAGCTAAGGAATTGGAAGGCACTATGGATGGAATGATGAAGAGTGTTCATCACATGCGAGACAAGTTGAGGAGTACAACTCAAACCATTTTTGAAATCTTTATCCATCAAAGTTGTTCTACATCATCTCAGCCAGTATATAATGATTGCAGCTCAAGTTCACACATTGTTGATAATGGAATTCAAATTTTGTCAAATCTTGATAGAATTCATAGACATGTAGAACAGATGATTTATGATGTGCCTAGGGGAGAAGTTGTATGTTGCATTTCTATTGATGACATGAAGTCCATTAAATTTGCCTTGGAGGAAATTAAATCTAGTCTTTTGCACATCATTCGTGACAAAGACTTAGTGGCCAATATTGCTGACAAGGCATTGGAGTGGCATGAGCTTACCAAAACAAAGTTGCAAGAAGTGCATGAGACTCTAATTGAAGCAGAGAATCAGATTTATGCTGTTCAATATTCATGGGAGCAAGAAAATAGAAGAAGAGCAGAGGAGCTTCAAGAAATTCTTGATGAGTTTGACCTCATACAAGAAACATATGATTTGGAATGCTGTCCTAAGAGACCAAAGCATTCAAATTCTCAAGCTTATCAAGCTTTTAACAATCTCTTGTATGAAGAAGGTTCTAGTAAGGTTTATGTAAATCCTCTTTTTGAAAATGACGAAGAAATTGCTTCAGAGATTACTGAAGAAGGGGATTTGAGTTTGTCTTCCAGCATTGGAGAGTTAATACATGAGTTGCACGAAGTTGAATCTACTGCTGCTCCTAGTGCAACCATTCAACAAGAATTGGTAACTCTTGAAACACAAAGAAATGAAGGCATTCTTATTGTTCATCAACAAAGAGTTGATGGGTTTGTTGATGAAGGTTTAATTTATTTTTTGATGAGGATGCTTGTGAGACTCATATCAGATTTTAGTTCATCACCATCTTCTCTTAGAGTGATAGATTTCAGAATTGTATTTGATGAAGGATTCATGGAATCTTTCCGGCAAGTCATATCACAAGATTCTAGATTTGATTTCTTCAATGAACAAAGGTTGGTTGAATACTTCTTGGAATTTCAAGAAGTGGCATTGCAGATGGAACGAGTGAATCAAAGGATTCGTGTGAGAGCAATTATCAGTTTGAGAAGTGGTTCTTCATGGTTGTTAGTTTGGGATCCTGGCATTACTTGGGAAGAAGGTAATTTCAAAATAGATAGACCAGCATATAATATTCAAAGTGTAGTTGTGACCATTTGCTTTTGTGTTGGAAAATGTTTTCAATTAAAATCAGTGTTTGGGATCTCAAGCATTTTCTTTTGAAGAATGGAATGCATAAAAAGAAGGTTGGATGGAGAGATAAGTGTCAAAAATTCTGTTTAATGTTTGCTGCTCCCTTCTTTCTATGTCATTGCCTCTTTATTTCTGATCATACATTGGTGTTCTGGGAAGGAAATATGATCAAAAGTTGGTTTGTGGTGACATGGGGTCTCTTGCTAAAAGTGCCACCAGCTTGGTTCATGAGCAGTTATGCTCATTTTGATGGAAAGTTCTTTTGTAGCAGCTGCTACTTGTCTTCTTGGATGCTGATTTTCCAAAAATCAGATCCTAAGATGATTATTTCAGACCTCTTAGGAAGCTGGTTACTTCATTTCTAGGCCTCTCCACCTCCTATTTGGACTGAATTTCTGCCAAAAATAAGCAAGGGAATGTTTCTGTATGGTCAAAGTTCAAGTATGGGTTGTTCATTGATAGTTGACAGTGAATTTTGTGGTACCAACTCATACATTACTTTTTGGGAACAGCGAGTTATTAGCTGATTTGATTTGTCAAATTGAAACTCTTGATGTGAGATATGTGAATATTTCTTGGAGTTCTTTCAATGAAATCAGTTTGCTTCAAAGGAAGCATTGTGCATCCTCTTGGATAGGGATGGAGTGTGGAGCTTTGCTCTTGGTTTGGCATTGGTTTAGAAGCATGTTTGAAAATATTTTTGTTGCTGATCAGAATTATGACAACAAGGTTTGGAGGTCCTACAGACTGATATGGGACCCAGGCACTGACATGTTTGATGCATTGTCTTTTGTGGATCGTGACATGTTGGTCCACTTTGAGTATTCAGTTGTATTAATCAGAGTAGCGCAACTGATTAGAGGAACAGTGTTCCTAAGAAAGATTTGGAATCCTGGTATCACTTGGGTTTGTGATTCCATAGTTGAAGATGATGAAGCCAATGATGGTCTTCTAGAATTTATTCCCATGATGTTTCAGTTTAATTTTAATCTGGTGATTTCTTGTGTTGGCATCCAGCAGTGCAGTGCTTACATCAGTTGGTGCTATCCTTCTCCTAGGATGATTTGGGACCCTGGGATCCTATTTGGCATGGTAAGGATCAAATTGTTCCTTTGGAGTGTGGTGGCATTGCTTGAGGACAAGCAATTTTGGGAAGGGCGGACTGTAATGTCCCCATTTTGGCCCTACACTCTTCAATAGGATTTAGCCTATTTCCGAAATCCGTAGGCTAAGCTGTGGTGGAAAATTAGGGTTTCCTCTTTCAGATATTGCTCAGTTGGCATTCAGAGGATGTTGTGCAGACTTACTATTTATAGCAGTTGCTATTTTTAGCAAGTCTATCTTTTGGCAGTATTTGTCTAGCAGCAGTTCAATCCTTTGCAGGTTAGTGTTCAGTTTGGCTATCTATTGTTTTGATGTGAACTTACTATTTATAGCAGTTGGCTATTTTTAGTAAGTCTAAATTTGGCAGTAGCATCATCAACAACTCAACTCAAGTCATCTTGCTATCCATCAGTTTCAGTATTGGCATTGGTTTTGGTTATCTCCATGGACTGAGTTTTTATACTTAGTCAAAATTCATGTTTCTCAGTTGTACCCCACGCCTAGGAGTAATAACTTCATGTTGTTTTAAAAGAGGGGCCATTAAGGGGGTCAATTGTGCATTTAATAATTTATTAAATGCTTTATTGTTGCAAAGTGGAAAGGAGGTTGAGTAATATTATATTATTTCAAAAAAAGTAAAATGCAAAAAGGTGGAATCCCTTTTGGAAGTTGAAGTGATTCAACTTCTTGGAATTTGAAGAGTTCTTGTTGCTTCATTTGCCAATTGAAGTTTATATATTGCTGCTGTTTGAAGAGCTGATTATGCATATTTTGAAGAGCAAAGTTACGCTGCTGGAATGAATCCAAAATCCGGCTAAGGGAAAGCTTAGCAAATTTACTCCATTCTTCGGGCCTGCAACTATGGTTCCCTAGGTGGTGGATTGAGAGTGTGCTTCATCCAGAAGTACATATTGAGCATTATTGTGGAGTTTTGGTGAGATATTTCCAGTTTTTATGTTGCTGGTTTATCATGGCTGAAAGTGATTTTTGTATACAGCTTTTAGTATGAATTTTATTTGGTTCTGGGTATTTGATCATTGCATTTCTATAATAGAGGCGACCATATTTGGAGGTTATCAAAATTTAATTCCAAGTTTCAGATTTTATTAAGCAAAATCGCCCTTGCAAGGAGGCCGTACCTTTTTGGAGAGCATTGGGATTCGTGCATAAATTAATGGTTGAGTTTAGATGCTATTTTATCATTGTGAATTGGGCGCCAACCTTCTCAAGAGCTTTTGCAAGCTATATTTCATCTTCTGGAGGTATTGTGAAGGAGTTGTGATTATTTTTATGTGTTTTCAGTTTGCTGATAATCATTTCCAGATTGCTGATTTTTATATCAGTTTGCTTCAGTATTCTGATTTTGGTTTTAAGCTTCATTAATTGAGAGGATATCAAGTGGAAAAATCTTCTATTTCATTGTGCTTTGTAAAGATTGTAATAACACTTGAAAATTGCAGTTGTTTATCATTGTAAGACTGTAAACAGTAGTACTGTTCCAGTCATTTAATTAGCTGCAAAATCTTATGATTAATCTCTCATATATGTAACCCCTGGATGGTTTACCGCCAGTGTGGATAAAGAACATTCTAGAAGCTTATCTCTCTTATTTGCAGCTATTTCTATTCATTGTAAAGCTGATTAGTAGTACTAACAGCTATTTATTTTATTTGCTGCAATTAGTTTAAATTTCATACTCCCACGATTGAGTGGTTGAGTTTAAATAATCATCTTTCTTAATTGTAAGTTTCCCCCCACTAAATAAGTGGTTGTGTGGATTGTATTCCCCCCACGTTAATAAGTGGAAGTGAGGATTTAAATGGCTGGCTTGCTGCCTTTAATAATGTAATAATCTCACCCACTGAATAAGTGGAGTATCCCCACTGCTTGTGGATGCCTGCATCAGCAGATGAATTGTAATTTCAGTTCAGTTTACTCCTAATGATCCTCTGACCATATGCTATCACCTCGCCCACATTGGGATCTTGGTGAACATTCTTGGTTAGAGTTACTTCCATGCTGATTTGCTTTTGGAGCTAACGCTAATCAGTGTTTGGTTGCTGATTTGAATGTTAAT
Source organism: Sequoia sempervirens (assembly GCA_007258455.2). NCBI lineage: Eukaryota > Viridiplantae > Streptophyta > Pinopsida > Cupressales > Cupressaceae > Sequoia > Sequoia sempervirens. The sequence continues at coordinate 182,542,281 of VDFB02358134.1, read as the reverse complement.
TTTGGGAAAAAATTAATGGGGAATATTTCAGTTACCTAGTTAGATCTTCAGCTCTCCCCTTACCTAAGTACCTTTTCCATGGCACTCTTGAACTCCAATCCTTGAAACTCTACACTATGTTATCTCATTAAGATCACAATATTGGATGTGTTCTTATTTAGATACCTAGTTTTCCATACTCCCAATCCTTGATCCCCATCAAGTGTTATGAGTTAAGACACATCCCTAACCGCTGATCCTCAAAAATCCAAAATTCATGCATTTTGTATTTTTCATTCCCACCTACCTCCCCACACAACCTAGAATGCCATGATTGACCCAATTTGGCCTTGCAACTACCCAGTTGAATTCTCTCACTAGAAATCATTGTTTATTTTGAAGGCACAAATTGACATGCACTTTTGATGATGAAAAAAGATAAAGGAAGTTGCTATGTAATTAAAGTGATGGTTGAATTTTCTAACCTTGACAATTCTTATGCCATCTCTAGACTGCCATCTAGTGAATTTTGTGGGATTTTCTTTTCCATACACACTTAAATCAAAAGATGCCATTAATTCTAAAAATAATAGAAATCAAGAAGAGAAGGATTTATTCATCCTTCTAAGCACATTTACACATCTTGAAGGGGCAATTTCTATACAAGGTAATTAATGATAATGACATCAAGGGCATGGATGGCCCTTGTAGCACGAAGGGACCATATTTCCTCTCCCAAGGTCACATGAATGAGCTAAATGAAATATATCATAATGTTTTTGGATCATTTAGGAAATAATGTTTATTATAAACAAAAACTCTTGTTAAATTTTATTTTGAGCACTTGTGTTCAAACAACTAGATTTGAAGACAAAAACCCTTGGATTTGCTAGAGATCAAAGGATGAAAACCCTTTAGTTTTAAGGATAAGAGGATGAAACCACTTTGGACCTATAGGAAAATCTCACAGAGAGGTTGTGAATGATCTTAATGGTCATGGATCTTAGTTGTTTCAAGTTTATATAATCTATAGTTTATCATGGATTTAAGTAGTATAGTTTTAGTTTTTTTGTTGGTGTTGTTTTAGTTGTTTTTTCTACTATTTGCAACACATCTTGATGTATATCAATTTTCATTTAAGAATAGGAATTTTATTTTAGAGATTTATTTTTGTTAGCACTATATGTTAAAGATGGGTTGTAAATGTTATTGTCAAAATTTGAAGAGAATGTGATTTATTAATGTTAATGTAAAATCCATGAATAAATTTGGGTTTTTACAAAATCTTGTTAAAAATATTTAAATTTAAAATTAATCTTCTATTTTTTTAGCTAAGTTATTACACATACACACTAATCTAATCAAGATTCTTAGGTTTAGTCATTAGGACAACCCTACAGTAATTCCTAAAAATTTCTCTAATGTATTTTATGGGTACATCATAGTCCAACACATCACTATCAAATTTGATTTCCTTATTATAGAACTTACTCATATAATCTTGGATTATTTTCCCTTTTCCTTGATTCAAAAAGTTTCATTAGATTGTTCTATTCTCTTCATAGCATATTGGGTAAAATTATTTGTTCAACAAGTCTTTAAATTATTCTCATTTTAAAATTGGTGGAACTTTTCTCATTTACAAGGAAATAGCATATGCCTCGTACCATGCCAAATCATGGTTAAATAGCTTCAAATGAGAAAAATATATATATGTTGTTGAGGATTTAGATTGTGCAAGCTGAAGTAGACCTCCATTTGGGAGATCCATTAGTCTAACTTTGCATTCATTTCCCCATCAAAGGTTGAAATTTTATCTTTTCCTCAACTTAGAATGAATTTTGTTTTCCACTATATGTGGTTTCTCCACACTCATACATGCTCCTTGTCTACTCTTCTTCTTTGGGAATTTCTTGTATGCCCAAATTTTGAGTTATATAACATGTCGAGGACTCCCAAACATGTCCATTTTCCCATGTAAAGAAATCATGGAACATCAACTTCTAACTTTTGAAATATATTCTCAACCTCTTCCATATCTCTATTACATTCTTGTTTGATCCTCCTTTATGCTCGATTCCTCCACTAAGTAAAAATTTTAAGATCAAATTTTATGTAAATATCTACTTCTAATAGAATGTGTAGTGGGTATAACTTTGAAAAATGAACCAAAATTTTGATAAATGAAAACCTACATTTATTTTGAACTTTCTCTAATAACAATATGATTTTTAAACTAATCAAGATACTCTTAATGAGCTCACTAATTAAGGATTCTATATTTTTTATTATTCAATACACCATACAATCAAGTATAGATAAGCATTTTTGTCATTAAAATAATGGAATAGTCATATATAAGCATCAAATAATTATGCTGAAGTGTTAGAAAACATGAAACAACAACAAAGAATACTTAACAATGATTGGAACACACAAATTTAGTTTGGAGAAACCTAACAAGGAAGAAAACTGTAGTTTGAAGAGAAACTACTCTCCAACTCCATTATATGAATCAATAAAGTACAATTAAGGATAGTGTATGTATTTTTTTTTTATGTGTTTTTTATGCACTTCTCAACACAGGTAATGCATAGGTGCATCACCTCTCTTGAAAGACAATCTTTCACAATCAGATTGCAGAACACTATCCCAAGGTCTCTAATGTTAGCTCTTGATAGTGCTTGGAATACCTTAGTTGATTCATGTGATTTGCTGGAATCACAAGGCGGACTTACGGATGAGTTACAAAGCGTGGGAAGTTGGATTTGCAAGTGGAGTTCCTAAGGTGCATAAATTGTTGTTCAGTTGTTGTAGGTTCAAACAACAGTTTAGAACTCCTATTTCAGCTTCAGATTTGGCTTTACAATGTGCAATGAACCTTAGCTTAGGTCACTTAGTAAAAAAAGGAAAAAGGGAAGGGAAGAGAGGAAGTTCCTAGACCTGAAACTATGAATGAACAATGATCATGGAGGCTGCTACAGTAGACAAACTCCCTAAATTGGGTTTTGTTTGGCCAATAGGAACCTACAATTACACAAAACCAGTGCAATCTTCTAAGGACTGCATATTTTTAGATTGCACGTGTACATCGTGAAAATGCAATTGAACTGAGTCGCAACATTAAAATAAAGAAGCCTAGGCTAACTTTACACAATAGTTTGTCATCAACAAGTGCTAAAAGTATGGGTTGAAAGTTCATTAGATACCATAACAGCGAACACCATCATCACTTCCATTCAAACAACTAACAACTAAACTAAAAGGGAAGTAAAACCATGCACACATAATGAGAAAACTCAAAAGGAACACTCATAGATCATGCAATGCTGCTTTCTATTGCTGCAAAATGTTTTTACACCAGCTCTCCAGCCATTTACAAATGAGAGGGAGACCCCTATTTATAGTTTTCCAAAGCTCAAATGAATGGCTAGGATTGACTTACATTGTGTGGCTCAAATTTGATTGCAATAGGGCTTCACCTACCCCTCATTATTCAGCAATTTAAAATACATCCTTTGTCTTTTCCCTGTTTTGTCTTGTAGTGGCCAGTCATTGTAGCAATTTTGTCTTCTAGCTAATTGCCCTTTTGTTGTAGCTGAAATTGTTCAAAAGTTGCCTTCTTGTTGGTGCATTTGTAGTATCCTTCAACCAATCAAGTACACCTTGTTTGCAGATTTGCATCATTGTTAAATGGATCAGATGATCTGATGAGATAGCTCATGACGGACCATGATCGTTTGTTTGGAGGGAGGAAACAACCACTCCCCCCCCCACCACCTTCAAGGCCACCCTTTATAGATTTTTCACTGACTTTCTTGACATAGGCCTACTTCTAATGCCAACTCTATTGATGGGTGCTATGAGGAAAGGTGGGCATAAAATGAATGGTGAAAGGAGCAATGCACCTTTTCCTTGTTCAGCTTTCTCAATGGGCCTCCCCGATGGACCCACAGTAGGTTTCTTGAATCCTGCATACATGAAGTGTTGTAAGTTCTTCTATACACAAATCAAGGCAAACGTTAGTCAAATCTTGCAAACTCCTTGTTAGATCCATCCATACATCATCAAAAGATCATAATATTCATATTTGGAGCTCATTTGGACCACAAACATAAACACGGGCTCAACGGTGCAGGTGCTAGACAACAGATAGATAGTGGGCAACAGATGGCAAGTGGATGACAGACGGACAATGAGTGGAGGGACGACGGACAGCCGACGAACGGCGGGCAGAGGGAAGGCGAATGGATGATAGATGAAAGGCAGATGGAAGGCGGACGACTGACGACGGACGAAAGGTAGACAACAGACAACCTTCTGTAGGGGCGGACCTACAAGCACAGAAGGACGGCAAACAGAAGGAAGACGAACAGTGGACAGAAGGCGAATGACAGACGGCAGATGGCGAATGGAAGACGCAAGGTGGACGACGAACAGAAGGCAAATGGTGGACAGCGGATGGACGATAATGGAGGGGCAGCGGCCCGAAAGGGAAGTTCTGAAACTTCACAAAACTTAGCAAATTTGAGATTTTCCAATTTTAGAACATGGGAAAAGGGGTAGAAAGAGTGCCAAGACATACTTCCTTAAGATTTGACTCATTTTGAAAAATGAAGAAATTTGGAAGGGGGAAGTCGGAGGGTCACTGCCCTTTTGAAACGGCAATGAGCACATGGCGGCCTGACAAGGAAGTTTCGACGACAATCGAGGGATGACGGCTTGAAAAGGAAGTTCTAACGGCAACGGAGGGACGGCAACCCGACAAGGAATTTTTGCGATGTCTAAACACATGGCAAATTTGATCCAAACCCCTTTAGGCATGTGAAGTCACACACTTTATGGGCCCTAGATGATGAAAACTTGAAGTTTGCACCCATTCTAGAAATGCAGAGATTTGGAAGGGGGAAGCCAGAGGGTCGCTGTCCTTTTGAAATGACAATGAGCACACGACGACTTGACAAGGAAGTTCCGACGGCGGCGGAGGGACGACAACCTGACATGAAATTTCTGCAACTTTCCAAAACTTAACGAAGCCTTGGCAATTCACTTAGGAATCACAAAAACATCCCAAATCCATAGGCAACTTGTCTCCAAATTCAAAAAAATAAAGGAAAAAGTGAATCAAACAATCAGGGACCAAGTCAGCAGGAACAAGGAAAAAGGCAAAAAAAGGAAGGGGGGACTTTGTTTCTCCCCAAATTTGAATGCCCCAAGTAAAATGAAGGGTCGGGAGCAATGTTTATAGGCGAATTCCCATTAATGGCATGCATTGATTTCTGTGTATGACAGACCCAGGCTAGGGGAGATGCGGGAACCCACACTCGTTTGGATGCTTGGTCAAGGCTTGAACGAAGAAACTAATTGTGGAGCCTGCCATGTGGGTGGAAGTTGGGCGTCAGTCGCTACTTAGCGGCGAAACATGAGTGGCGACCCGCATGAGGTGACCCGCAACTGCAGGTCCGCGAGACTAGGAGGATGCCAAGGCAACTGGTGAAGGGAAACCCGCAGGGGCATTTCTGTGAAAGCAAAAGACTTGGAAAAATTTAGGTAGGTGAATCTGGTCAAGGGAAAACTAATCATTCTAAGGCATGTGACCTACTTGGACTCAGGGATAGTGGCACACAAAATGAGGTAGGAGCAAAATGACCCAACAAGAGCGAAAAGAGGGGGTCCCTGCCTTTGGTGGGGCATGTGTGCAAAACATGCAGAACAATTTTATTATGATCCATGCAAATCAATAATAAGTTGTAATGGATTACCAATAACCAAATAGTTTTTATGTTCCAAAACCTTACTCAAAGATGACCAAGAATTGAAAATATACTAGTAAAAATGAGTGTCAACACATGTGTAGGAATTAAAAAATGTTAAAATAAATTTCTACCTACTTCCTAATCTTGGAGACACACAAATCGATGCATATAAGTGAAAATGAACATACAAAAACATTTGAATTTCCTTTTTCATACTCAATAATGAATTTATTAGTTCTCATAAATGAGTTTGTTGCTTCCTAGTATGTTTGCCACAATAGCAGCCTATTTTTTTAGGGTGAATGTGTGTTTGATATGGAAACTAATGTGTTTGTCCCTTATCTAAGCAATAATTTCACTAAAATGGAAAACATGCTCAATTTTATCACTTGCATACAAACTCATCTTCTTCCTTCTTGAGGATGTTCTCAATCATCCCAATTCTTTAATGATCATACATACAAGATCTTGATGCTTTAAAACTAATAGAAACCAATTTTCTCAATGAATGAATTCCTTGACAAGATTTCCCTTGATTGAAATTGAGATAAACCGACCAAACAATTATCACCAACACCTGGTTTTTAAATCAATTAGATGGATGGTTCTAGCTACCCAATATTTGAGACTTGTGTGACACGGGTGCAAAAAAAAATTATGCATATAGGGTTATGTATTCAAGGGCATCATCTTTATAGGAGGAACACATTGAGAAAACAACATATTCGTACCTATTTTTAACAATTTTACAAATACATTAGTACATTAGCAAAACACTCAAGATCTCTCTACAAAAAATCAAGTGAAACTTTTAAAAAGGCACGCATTCAAAGAACACTCTTTGGCATAAAGCATTCACCAACATTTGCAATCAATGATCAACTTAACAACATTCACTTTCATCCACACATTGACATTCATTGTCAACCCATTATCTCTTTACTTTTACTATTTGCTAACCATTAAGGCTTGACCAAGATTTGTGGAATTCCCAAACTTTAAAACATGCGTAGCAAGCCCCAAGATGCTTCTTAGCAAGTACTAACTTATCCTTCAAATACACATCATATCCAAGTGTTCCAAGTAATGAAGGCCATATTTTTATCTAGACATAATTACATAAAATTAACATAAGATTATGGCATCAAACATGATCGCTACTGTAATTCCATCTCTAACACTCAAATTCTCATGATTCAATTGTTTTTTATTAAGTAAGAAGGGTTAGGGCCCTGATCCCGTACAAAGAAGAACAAGACATACTAGAGCAAACAACATCCAATCAAGAACAACTAAGAACCACATAAACAACACACAGGTTACAAACCCATAGATACTTACATTTTGCTTATACCCCTTAGCATAATAAAAACCAAACTATCAACATTGACAAAACACCACAATAAAATAGCAATTAGCCCAATCCACAGTTGTTTCCAAAAATTGACCTTACCAAACAAGCCGTTAACTCGTTCCCCATTACCAAACCACGAAACAAACCAAATTGTTCTAACTCCTTATCAATAATCCAATCTTAGATCTCATATGTCAATCCTCTATTAAAACATATCATTAAATAAAATTCACATCATAAAATACACAAACACAAACTTTCACATTTCGGTTTACTATACCTATTTTGTAATCCTTATTAACTTAGATCAATCATATTACCAATCAAACATTACTCTTTATAATAACAACCAAAAATAATAATTTACATCTACTATTAATTCAATATAAAATTAAAAGAGGGTACCATTTTATGCCTTCCTCTTCAATATTATTTTTTAGTATGGATTGCTTAATATTTATCTTATCTTCGACTTTGGAGGCACTACCTTGAATTCGTAATGTCATACAAAATGACTGATTTTGTATAATAATATGATTTAGGCCAGTTAGTCAATTTTTATTTCATTTTATTAATATATTTTTTTGTCAAATATTTGCGTAAGCTATACGCAACTATGGAAATCTACAAAGATTGAGATGGAAAATACATTATTCTTATACAATGGATGCGTGCGTTCATAGTCAAATCAATCGTGTGATATAATGCATAGTTGCTTTGAGAATTGTGTTGAATATTTATATGTATAATTGAATTTTATTATTTTAGAGGAGAAAAGTACATGCTTTTGATTTTTTATCTTTTTATTTTTATTTTCAGATTTGTCATGAGTATATTGTTTTGACGTTTAATTTGTCTTTTTGGGTATTATAACTTTGTCATTATTGTTTTGAATATAAGTATTTTACTTATCGAACTGAATTGGTCCAAATTCTTGAGGGCTTTCTTTCTTCAATTAAATTGTATTTGCAAATTTCTCGTGTTCACACTTGTAATCTGGTTTCATCTTTTCAAGCTTTAACTTTATTACATTATTGAGGTTGACAATTTAAAAAATTGATTGTTGGATATCTAGTTGCAAGTTAAAATAATTAGAATTTAGTACTCATGATCTTGTGTTAAGGACAATCCCTAGGTAGTTAATAGGCATTTGTGAATTGATTGTGTGTAGGAATTGGACAAATTAAAAAGGGAATGTGTGGATTGTCAATTTGGTCCATTAGGATTGCATCAACATCAATATATTATCATCATCATAGGTATTTTGCATCTTAGTCTTGAGTGTCTTTGATCCTTGTACATCAACAAAGGGGTTTGTTTTGATATCAAGAAAGTTTTATAATCTACATACAACATACCTTTAAGGTGAAAAACATCACTTTTGTCTCAAACATAGCTATGTTGCAAGGTGTGCGCCCTTGGTCTCCTTGTGTTGTGCAGTGTAGCACTTGGGTTCGTGACATGGCTTAACCGCCTCTCGTGGATTCATTAACTATGGTTGTTGTATCATGCATTAACAGGTTGATCTTTTGGTGCGGCGACAATCGTCTTTACAACAATTGGTGTTAGAATTTGGGTCATGGGTTCAAACCCCTCACTTGCGTTGGGGTGGGAGAATTGTTGCAAGGTGTGCGCCCTTGGTCTCCTTGTGCTATGCAACACAACGCTCGGGTTTATGACATGGCTTAACCACCTCTCTTGGATTCATTAACTTTGGTGGTTGTATCGGGCATTAATAGTTTGATCTTTTGGTGCAACATCAATTGTCTTTGCAACAAGCTACACACATACATAGATAGATTTTAGAGATCAAAATGTTTAGAGAAAAAACTACACCAAAGAAAACTGAATAATCTAAGAGGATAGGATTACAAACATGGATTCATCCTAGATATTAGAAACATCAATATCAATCTACCTATGAAATTTGTTCATCATATAGCATCAAATCTAGATTTTATCACATGAGTTATAGCATATCAATCAATAAAAGGAAAAACAAAAATAGTCACATTTGAAATAGTTAAGCATATCTTATCCCTCTTATTTCTATTTTCCTATCCTAACTCATTAGGGTCTAATTACTCATGTGTTTATATTACATGGACTACTAGATTAATTATACGATGTGTTTATTTTCTTACATTTTGGTGAACCCACAAGATCTAACACCACCTAGGGTTTGGTTCTAGGTTATCTTTCTTTTCTATGGTAGGACTAGGTTATGTACACCTTGTAAGTCTTGATGCTAATGTTGTAGCAATTATTTAATATTTGTAAATGTTATAAAATGGTGTGTACACATGGAAAAGGCAGCCCACTCAAAAGGAATCTTAAGATTCCTTATTTTTTACTCTTTACCATATGTCATTAATAAAATGATGGTTGTAAGTGTAAATTAATCAAATCTTATCAAGGCTGGATCATAGAAGACCTATAGAAAAATGAAAGCAGGAATTCTGTGTAATATTTCTAAGTCAGATTTTTCCGTATGGTTTGAATGTGTTGATTGCAGAAAATTTGTTGATTTCTATGTTTGCAATAAAGAATAGAATTCTTATTTGTATCAAAGGAGAAGACACATTCAAGAGAGATGTGTCTCATGAGAGGACGTGTCTCCACAAGATGGAGACACGTCTACTCATGGGACGTGTCTCTTGAGCGTGCGGGTTCTCATGTTAATTACGGTGGTTACCAAACTTAACATGCAACAAACAAAGATCTTATGTTATCCTTGAGTACGTCTATAAGTAAGAGCAGTTCAATTAAGAATAATGATGATGCATAGCCTGCAATCATTATTCATTTTTGACTGAAGCTATCTTAACTTAACACTCCCTCTTAGCTAGGGAAGATACTTCAAGACGAATAAGAGGAGATATCACCTCCACACGTGAAATCGAAGATATGATATGATTCTTCAATATTGTCAAGTCACATGACATTCTTCATAACACATCTTTATTGTGGTATGTGCATTGACATCAAGTCACATGATGTCTACCATAATGATTCATGGCATATCCACAGATATGTATAGATATCCACCATGATTATCTCTTAAGGATCACAATGATCATCAAATGACATCAAGTCCCATGATATCCATCAAAGTGTCCAAGAGATACTATCATGACATGTCCACAAATATCAAAGTCACATGATATCTATCATGATAGTTCAACTCATCATTGTAGAGTCGTCACTTTACAATGTCACATACAAGTGTTCATTATTAGAAAGATCATCACCTTTCAATAATGTACATAGGGGGAGCGAGCCCATAAGGTCATGGAATTACACACATGACAAAAGAGTTTACACATTAAACATCTTTAAATATATTAGTACAATTTCTAAACAATTTTGAATTTCAAACATAATATCAAATTACATTTCAATCATACCAAGCTTCTTCCTGAAGTGTTCAACCTTGATTCGAGAGAGAGGTTTGGTGAGAATGTTTGCTATTTGATCATTTGTACTAATATACTCCAACTGGATCACATTCCTTTCTACCATGTCTCTTACATAATGATAGGGGATCTCAATGTGCTTAGATCTATCATGGAATACTGGATTTACAGAGAGTTTGATGCAACTCTAATTATCACAATGAATGATGGTAGGATTCAAGGGCTCACCAAAGAGTCCCACAAGCAATTTCCGGAGCCATACTGCTTCTCTCGCCCCCATAGAGGCTGCAATGTATTTAGCTTCTGTTGAGCTTTGGGCTACAAAGACTGTTTTCTGCAAATCCAAGAGATCATAGCCTATCCCAAACTGAAGCAACATCCTAATGTGCTTTTTCGATCGGTTATACTTCCAGCCCAGTCTGAATCAGAGTATCCATGTAGATCTAGTTGATTATTTTTGTAAAGAAGACCATATCCAATAGTGCCTTGAAGATATCTCAATATATGTTTCACTTCCATAAGATGAATTTCCTTTGGCTCACACATGAACTAGCTTAAAGCATTCACTGCATACCAAATATCAGGTATGGTGTTAACCAGGTACATCAAAGATCCAATCATTTGTCTATATAGGGTTGAATCTACACACTTGGATTTTGCTGTTGCTTCTTTCAGTTTGTGAAGGTTGGTTTCCATGGGTGTAGACATGGGTCTACAATCCAACATTCCAAATCTCTTCAGAATATCAATAGTATACTTTCCTTGGTTTAGTATGATGCCATCTGGTTTATGCCAGACTTCCAAACCAAGAAAGTAGTGTAAAATGCCCAAGTCTTTCATGTCAAATTCTGAAGTTAGATCCTTCTTTCCTTGAGCAATGAGGTGATCTTATCCTGTTATTAGCAGGTCATCAACATATAAAATAATTATTAAAATATCACCTTTAATTACCTTAAAGTAAAGATTTGGGTCTACATCATTCTTGGAGAATCCTAGTCCCAAGAGGTAGTTGTCAATTCTTTCATACCAGGCCCTAGGAGCTTGTTTAAGTCCATACAGTGCTTTCTTTAGTCTGCATACATGTGAGTCAGGTTTATGTATCACAAAACCTTCAAGCTGCTCTAAATAAACTTCCTCTTCAATGGTTCCATTTAGGAAGGCAGTTTTTACATCCATTTGATGAATCTTCTAGCCTTTAGCTGCTGCAATGGCTATCACTGCTCTCACAGATGTGTAACGGGCAACAGGTGCAAATGTTTCTTCGTAATCAATGCCTTCCTTTTGTGAAAAACCTCTTGCCACAAAACGTGCCTTATGTTTTTCTATACTACCATCAGCAGCATGTTTGATTTTGAAGAGCCATTTAGAAGAGACGACAGTTTTCTCTTTTGGTCTAGGCACTATATCCCATACATCATTCTTTAGAATGGACTGATACTCTTCCGTCATTGCATCCTTCCATACTTGATGTCTGAAGGCTTCTGAAACACTGGAGGGTTTTGAATTTATGATGTCATTCAATAGAGCAACGTAGCTTGAGAACCGTTTGGGTCTTTTACTTTCCCTAAACGTTCCTTTGGGCGCTGCATGATTTTCAGCTTCTTTAATCATCTTTCTAGCCCAAAGTGGTCTCTTCTTGCCGTTGTCATTTGTATTCTCATCTGAAGTAGATAGAAGTTCATTTGATATTTCCTCAGGATTCTCCCTCTGAATCTCAGGGGTAGGATCCTCGTCTAAGACTCTAGATGAATAAGTTTCTATCTCATTTGAACTTCTTGCCCTTTTGAATGATATGTCTTCTTCAAAGATGACATCTCTGCTCAATTCAATTTGTTCTTGCCCGGGTATGAAAATCCTGTAAGCTTTGGAGGATTCACTATATCCCACAAATATCCCTTTCTTCTGGAAGGTTCTAGTTTGAATCTTTTCTCTTTGGGCACATGAATATAGACTGGGCAACCAAAAATCCTAAAGTGACTAATATCAGGTTTTATGCCAGTAAATGCTTCTTCAGGAGTTTTGCTATCCAGATGAGAATGAGGACACCTATTTTGAATGAAGACAGTAGTTCTAGAGGCTTCTGCCCAAAATGAGGTTTCTAAGTTCTGGTCAAGTAACATTGCTTTTGCAGCTTCTACAATGGTTCTATTTTTCCTTTCAGCAACCCCATTTTGTTGAGGGTTGTAGGCTACTGTAAACTCCCTCTTAATCCTAGCATTCATGCAGAATTCCTTAAAGATTTCAGAGGTGTATTCTTTCCCATTGTCTGTCCTTAAAATTTTAATTTTCTTCCCGGAGAAGTTTTCAGAGAGAGCTTTGAACTCTTTGAACTTTTTAAGGATTTCAATTGACTCTTTACACTTAAGAAAATAAATCCAGGTCTTCCTAGAGAAGTCATCTATAAATATGACATAGTAGAGGAAGCCTGCCTTGGAGGGTACAGACATGGGTCCACATAAATCAGAGTGAACCAGTTCTAACACATTTTGGGTTTTACTCAAGCTATTGTGAAAAGATCCCTTTGTATTCTTTCCTAGGGCACAACCTTTACAAGCTCCTTCATGAGTTGGTTTTAACTTGGGTAGTCCTGTTACAAGTTTTTCCATAGATGGTAGGGCACAAAAATGAAGGTGTCCTAATCTTCTATGCCAAATTTCATTTGAATCATAAGTATCAAGGATAAGGGCTTGCTTGACTTCAGTGCATAGTTTATAAAGATAACCTTGTCTTACACCTATGGTTAGAGCTTTCTTTATAGTTGAGTTCTTAGGCCATGCCAAAACTTTCCCATCCATAAATGTAAATCTATATCCATTGTCTTCAAGAGCAGAGATAGATATTAGATTCCTCTTTATCCCAGGTACGAATAAAACTCCAATGAGTTGAAGGGAGAGACCAGATTTCAATGTGATGGAACAAGTTCCAACCCCTTTTACTTGATGTGTAGAATCATCCCCAATTGTTACTTCTTCATCAGACTCTTCAGTCATAGTGTCTAAGTGTTCTCTAAATCCTGTGATGTGCCTCGAAGAACCACTATCAATCACCCAATTGTTGATATTGTTAGATACTTGATTTGATAAGGCTGAATAGAATACAAATTTTTCAGAATCATGGTCTAAATTTGACTTTCCTACTTTAGCAAATGATGCTTGTTGATTTGATCTATCCGGGCACTTCATTGCATAGTGCCCATATTGATCACATCTAAAACATTGTATTTGAGAGATGTCTTTCTTCTTCTTGAATGACCCTTTTCCATGGGAATTTCTCTTTCTCTTAAATGATCCTTTCCCATAAGAGTTTCTCTTACCCTTTTTATTAGATGATGTGGAGTACTTGAATTTCCTCATCTATGGATTTTTTTTTTGTTTTCTTTTGTTGAGAGTCTTGTTTCCTCTTGAAGGCAGTCTGTTCTTAGTCTATCAAACTTAGGGAGTGCAGATCTCACACTTATTCCTTGAACAAACGGCTCCCAAGAGTTTGGTAGGCCTCCTAGTGCAATTAGTGTTAACTCTTTGCTATCAATTTGATATCCAATTGTAGATAATTGATCCCTTAGTTCAATGATCCTCATGAAGTATGCATTAATAGTTTCTCCTTTGTTTATTTGGACATTGTTGATTTGCCTCTTTAATGCAAGAGTCCTACAGGTGTTGTTTATCTCATAGGTGCTCTCAAGGGATTTGAACATTAGATATGCAGTTTCATGTTTTGCTAGAATAGGTACTATGTGGTCCCTAACTGCATCTACTAGGATTTTCATGGCTTTTTCATTATTCTCAATCCATTGTGTTTTCTCAGGATCATCCTCTGGTTCCCCCTTGTTTCCTTTCACAATTGAGTCTAACTTATTTTCCTTGAGAATCATCATGATTCTAAATTTCCATGAGGTGAAGTTGTTTGCTCCCTCAAGACGATCTTCAAATCTAATCATACTTGACATTAAGGAGAATGTGATGTGAATTCAATTTTTTTTTTTCAAAAATACGAAATTTTTCCTAAGAGTTTGATATCTAGATTTGATTTGGATTCACTCAACGTGGCTTTGATACCATGTAAATTAATCAAATATTATTAGGGCTGGATCCTAGAAGACCTATAGAAAAACGAAAGCGGGAATTCTGTGTAATATTTCTAAGTCAGATTTTTGCATCTGGTTTGAATGTGTTGATTGCAGAACTTTTGTTGATTTCTATGTTTGCAATAAAGAATAGAATTCTTATTTGTATCAAAGGATAAGACACGTTCAAGAGAGACGTGTCTCATGAGAGGACGTGTCTCCACAAGATGGAGACACGTCTGCTCATGGGACGTGTCTCTTGAGCACGCGGGTTCTCATGTTAATTACAGTGGTTACCAAACTTAACATGCAGCAAACAAAGATCTTATGTTATCCTTGAGTACATCTATAAGTAAGAGCAGTTCAATTAAGAATAATGATGATGCATAGCCTGCAATCATTATTCATTTCTGACCGAAGCTATCTTAACTTAACAGTAAGAATTAACTGAATAGGGTTTTACTAGGTGGACTATGACTAACATCTTTGACTAGCTAACTATAGTATTAAGTAAGAGGTGTAAGAGAAATTATGACTTTATCTTGGAGCACTTGGGAGTTACAAGGACCCTTCTAGGTCTTGGGGGTGAAACAATCAACCCAAGAGTTAATGTCCAAGAGAAGTTACACTTGGAGGAGGGTGCATGGACCCATCTTGGACTCGTTGAATAATACTTGGTTGGTGGTTTTGGTAAACCATTCATGGTTTATTGGATCATATTGGCATGTATGTTTAGGGCTTAAAATAGAGGATGTATGGTATATTTATGCAAGTTTATGCTACCAATTTTTTTTTTTCAAATTTAGAGTATTGATATCCTATGGAGCACTACAATTCATGAGTGTAATCATAGCTAGTTTTAGAGAAATAATTTATTTTGGTGTGATTTGGAGATCAATTTTATGTCTTATGAGGGTTTCCCTAGGGTATAATTTATGTATCATGTGTTATATTTCTCTTCTCCTCTTATTTTCTCTTTTGTGCCATTACTTTGCTAAAATTATTGTAGGTATAATTTACTTGCATTATTCTCCATATTCAATTAAGTGAGATTTTTTCATGCATTCCTTTCATTTGGTATGACAACTTGGCTAGCTTGTTAGATCCACGAGAGTTGTCTATTTCTTAGTAATGTTTTCTTTATTGGGAGCTTTGTAATTTGATATCATCTTTTAAAAAAATTTATGGCATGCACATATATAATGGAGGTAAATAAATTTAATGGAACTATTTTTTTCTATAAAAGGTCAATATGGAGAATATATTAGTGGATAGAGACTTATGGGTTACAATTTATAATCATAAACCCTGTAATGTGAAAGATGAATATTTGACAATGGTTGATAGAAAGGAAATAAGATTAATTTAACTTTCTTGTGAATTCAATGCTCCTAAATATTTTGAGAGAAATGACCACTGAGAACCTCTAGAATAAGTTAGGGAAATTGTACCAAAGTCCCTTATGGACAAAGTTATTTCTATATAATAATTTATACTCCTTTAAGATGAGTGTTGGATAATTTGTGATTGAGTACCTAAATATATTTAATATTTTGGTGAGCCAATTAGTATCTATTCTTATAAAAATGGACAAGGAAGACTAGTGTGCAACCCTCTTATGTTATTTTCGTAACACACAAGATAACCTAGCTATGGTGATTAGTAATACTATTTCAAAATTTAATCTTGATATGGTGGTGCTTGCATTACTCTCATAAGAGATGAGGAAAAAATCATAATCTATCAAATATTCTTTGATTGTGAGAGTTCATTTGAAGGAAAATGGCTACAGTAAGGACACACAATCTAAATTTAAGGGTAGAGCTAAATATCCTAGAAGATCTAAGGCCAATTGTTGGAGTTTTGGTAAGACTAACCATATTAAGAAGGGCTACAAGGAGGAGTTTGGTGATTATTCAAGCTCAACAACCTCTATTAAAGGCACTAGTGATTTTTAGTACAATCAATACCACATGCATTTCAAGATGCATATTTGATGGAATATGGAGCTTCTTTCCATATGAATCCCCATAGGGAGTGCATTTTTTTATGATAAATTTTATGATGGGATGGTTTATTTGAGAGACAACTCATCTCTCAAGATCATTGGTCATGGTAGAATCATTCTCATTTTGGAGATGGGAGGATCAAATCACATTTTAGTATTCTTCACATTCTTGATTTTTAAAGGAGCCTATAATTGGTAAGAAAGATAAATGATATGGGTGTGCAGGCGATCTTAAGTATTAAGAATCCAAGATGGCATGTAGAGTATGGTATGGCTAAGCTATTTCATTCTATAACTTTGTTTCATATTGATGTGAGCACCATAGAATGTGATGTTTTTGTGGTTCTTGATTTAGGGAATGTTAAGCTTCCTTCTAAGAAGATAATGTTGTGGCATGAATGTATGGGAAATTTTGATGAGAAAGGCTTTATAGACTTGAATAAATAATTTTCCCTATATTTTGACATTTGTGAACATTATAGATGAAAAAACAAATCCAATAAATTTAAGGTAAATCAAACAAGGGAAGTAGTATTTTTTTGTGAATCTCTAATAATAGTACAATAGTACAAGAAATAGAACTTAGAGTAAATAACCTCTAATGTGGTAGAAATGTCAACCCGAAGTGGTGGGACAATGCACAAGAGGAATGATAAGTATATAGTGTGAAAGAGAAGGAATGGAATTATAGTAATAAATTTATTAGAGAGGGGGAGATATTTACTAAGTGGTACCCCACATTTTAGATTTGGTAGAAAGTAAAAGTCCACATAGAGGCAAAGGAAATGAACAAGAGTTATAGAGATATTTTTAATTAAATAGAAAAGGAGAAGAAAAATGAAAACCCTAGTATACTAAAAAGTGTTAATGATTGAAAGAATCTTGTAAAATAGTATTAGGGGAATAATTTTAGAAATTTTCATCTTTTTATGACCTCTTAGGGGAAATTTACAATAGCCTAGCCCCCAATATAAACAAAATGTTTAGGAGGGTGATCCCACAATAATGATTCCCACATTTTGGTCAAAGTATGACATTGAAATCAATATTTGTAACTAAATATTCACTTTCTAACACCTATAGCAACTAAATCATTTAGAATTCAAGGATGGTGAGAATGAGTGATTTGTGAGGATTTGTGTGTAGAATTTAAATATATTAAAAAAATAGAAATAAATCATGAATTATTTTTATGTAATTTTTAATAACTTAATTTTTTATAGTAAACAACATTTTTAAAAATTGATTTTTATGTCGTAACACAACTTTTTTTATAGAAAGGATAAATTTATCATTTTAAAAATATATTTGTAACATCAATATCTACTGTATGGATATTTTTTCATAATTTTTTGTTGCATTTTTTAATTAATTTTTAAAGCTAGAGTAATTATAATTTGGACATAGGTGTGTGTCATAATGCATAATTTGTTTTGTACAATCAAAATTCATTTTTTTTTGTTGAAATAAGGACATCAATACCTAATGCACAAATATTTTTTGGAATTTTTTTTCAATATTTTACTATTTTTCCACATGTGCAGAACAAAGAACTTGATCTTTAGTGAAAAACTATGTTCAATAAAACATAAAAAATAAATATATATTAAAATTATACTTGTTATAAATATAATTTTGAGGACTACAATCTTGCAAATTATCTTGTCAAGTTCATTCCATTTGAAGGTCCAAACTGAGCTTTGAAATTGAAATTTTTGAGGGAAATTCAAGGTAAAGAGTGAAAGTGGCTAGCCACGGACCTTTAATTGAAGGTACCTTTGATCAAATGTTTTAAATTCATTCAAAGGTCCCTTTGGGTGGCCAAAATAATATTAAATATTCCTTATAATTGACCTTTGAATGAAGGCCTCCTAATAAAAAATATTAAAAAGATTATAACTATTGACTTTTAATGAAGGTACTTTTTGTTGGTGTGAATAAATTTCTGGTACCGAGTTAATTCACTCACTGGGGACTTAGGGGAGATATTCACATGTTAAGTTTACTTAGGTCTTAAGATTCTTTCTAGAAGACTTAGTTGTCATGTCTAGATCTATCTTTGACTTTTATGTCAAGTTAGTTGTCTCATATCATAAGATTAAGATACTTTTCATAATCTTATGGCATCTTATGTCTCACCTTGGCTATATAACTAGGTGGTCTCATATGTAAATCATATATTGATTTATTAGATAATCAATTCTATTGCAATCTTGAGCATTGCATATTGATCTCTTTTGTGCTTGCTATTTTGCCTCTAGATCTTGGGTATCGACATAGCCAACTCTAACATGGTATCAGAGCAAGTTGGGTGCCACTGGATAGCCTTTTTGGAGATATCTTGGTAGATATTGAAAATTTGAGTATGCTCTTCTCTTGCATCATATGATGACCTGGAGAATTAAAAAAAATGAAATAAATACCAGATTTGGTTTGTTTTCTTTGTGGATTTGAATTGCAGGTTCATTTTAGAGCATGTTGGTGCAAATCTAAGCTCACTATTGAGTTTAGAATGTCCAAGAAATTTAGATATAGCTTTTATTTCACTCAATTTGGCCATTGTATGATGTAGTTGCAAAATAAGGTTTGAAGCTTAGATTTAGTGAACAACATTCTATTGGAGCACTTATAGCCAAAATGGATGCTTCCATTGCAATTAGATGTCCCAAAAACCCCTATTTTCATATAAAATTTGTCCATTTTAGACGAATTTGATTGTTGAAATTTTTTTATTTTGCTAGAAAGGTTTTCACTATAGGCTAAATTCAACATTTTTTCAAAAACTTTTGATCCAGAAGTCAATTTTTTGCAAACAAGATATCATTGGAAATATGGTTTTGTGTACTTTCTATTGGTGCAAGTTTTGTTATTAGGTGCAATTGCTAGTGAAAGTTATTGATGTTTGAAGTCAGATCTCCCATTTGGACTTCTGAGCTCATAACTATTTGCCTGTTTATCCAATTTTTGTGATTCTTGTGGCATTGGAAAGGTATTGAAGAGATCTAAAATTATATCTAATATTTTTTTCTAGATTTATCCCTAAGTATCTTTTATTCAAATTTTTACATACTTGCATTTTTATTGATGACTTGGGCATATTGACACTTGGAGAAGTTTCATCCTTTTGGGAAGGCTTCATTTTCAATCTAAATCATATTAAGTATGATTTCATTTTGTGGATATCATTTTGAGATGTTGTTGTAATTTTCCATCTTTGATCCATCTTGGCATTGTAAATGCACTAAATATAAAGTTCCAAATCATATATTGTTCAAGGATTCTTGATTGAGTGATTTGGGGGGGTCTCTTGGTGCATTCTTTTGATCTATTTGCTTGTGCTCTTCCTTTCCAAGGATCATTCTAAGGTTCATTTTCTTACATCATATAATTATTCAACATGGCATCAAAATGAATGGAGTATTCTAATGACTGAATTCTCTCTCTATATGTTGAAAATAAGGTACCTAAACCTATAGATGTAGATAAGAAGATAAAGTGGATGACTAAACATACCAAAGCTCTTAGATGTCTTTGCAGACTAGTTTCTCAAGATCTATTGTTTTAGATTGAATCATCTAATAACTCTCATGAAGATTGAAACAAATTGAAAACATTGTATGGTACTATAGATGAAGTGAGAGGCTATCAAATTGATAATGAATTGATGAGACTTGATCCTAAGAAATTTGAAAACATCCAAGACTACCTCACTAAGGTTAATTATCTAAGAGAGCAATATAAAGCATATGGAATTGATAAAAGGGACATTCAGTTAGTCTACAATACATTAAACAAACTTGATCCTAATTATGCTTCTTTTATTTCTAGCTTTCATGCTCATAGATTGACTATGGGATCTACATATACTACACATTCATTTGCATCATTTTTTGAAATGTTAATACATGAACAATAAAAGATTATCTCAATGGGTCCCATCAAGACTTCTAAATCTTAAAAATTGTTGGTTAGTCAGGTGAAAGAATCAAAATCAGATAAGAAACAAAAGAAAGAAAAGAATAATCCACATTCATATCAACCAAAGAATAAATTCTCTTCCATAGAGAAATCATCTAAGAGGGAGAAGCCAAATTTTTCATGTTACAAGAAGCTTGGACATGATGAAAATTCTTGTTATAAGAAGGATATTGATGAATTGAAACATCTTCTAAAAAATAATCAGATTGGTTTTCCTTCTAGAATGTGTAAGTCACCTTCTTCTTCTTCTTCAAAATTGTCTAAAAAGGACAAAGGTAATGCTAGTTTGGTTTCTACATCAGGAAATAAAGGGAAAGCTCTTTGTGCTTTTATATGTCTTAGATCAAGGAGATGGCTTCTAGATTTAGGAGCATCTCATCATATGGCATCTTCACAGTCTATATGCTCTTCTTTTGATCCTTGTGTTATGCCTCCTATTATGATGGGAAACAATACATACATGAGTGTAATTGGGAAGGGATCTATTGATGTTGGGGATGGCACTTTCAATGATGTTTTGTGTGTATCTCATTTGTCAAAAAATATTCTTTCCATCTATCATATTACACATGGTGGAGACGAGAGGACTATATAATTCACTCTTGATTCAATTATCATTAGAGACTTGGAGATTAGAGAGATCATTACTACTAGGATGGTGGATCATTCATCTTAGTTATACACCTTTGCAAATTTTACTTATGTTGATGATGTTGTTCCTTCGGTTGTTGATCAAACTTCTAGTGTGAACCATGATTTAGAGGAGACATTTAGCTTCTTGAACTTGGGAGTTCTCACATAAAATCCCATTCTTGAGCCTTGCATTTCATCTCCTCCATCTACAACTGCATTGGATGATGCTTGTGTTGCTATAGATATGGCTTCTTATGATTCAATGCAATAGGATCTATATTTTCTTCCATCCACATCTACTTGGAAGGCATACTTGACATACATTGGTGGGTTGTTTGTTGAGTCACACATTTCAAATTTTGGAGACACCATTGATAGCATATATCTTCTCTTTGATGTAGGTGATCCTTCTTCAGTTGTTGCGAGGGAATACTCTAACCCTCTTGTTTATTCTCTACATGATCATTATTCCTAGTTTGACGTGAGTGTGGATACTTTTGGACAACATTTGGAGGAGGCTTCTTTATCTTTAGAGGAGGCATTCTTGTCTTTGGAGTGTGTTCCGCATCCATCTCTAGGAGATTCTAGATTGAAATCTTCAACAATGTGCCCTAAAATGCTTGTTCAGAGTGTGTCAACTTTTGACATCTACATGGAGACACTTGAGCATTCTTTAGATACATCACACATCATTCATCTTCCCACATCTTCCTTTCAGGAATGGGAAGACATCCTGCATACATTCTTGGTTTTTTTCTTCCTAAGGGGAGGAATTTTGTTCGACGAGATTGGATCATCTTCAACATTCAATGTCGAGCTTCTACCATTGCAAGAGACTCACCATTGATAGGGGGTTGCATGGTCTCTCTTCTTCTTCTCTCTTATGGGGGGTATTTTTTCTCATATGGGGTTTTGGCCTTCTCACTGTTCATTGAGAGCTTTTTTGTATTTCATCTCTTTGGAGAAGAGTTTTGTCCAACTAGGATTTCTCCTTTTCTTTGTTTATGAGAGATTGCATTTACATATGTACATGGGTACCTAACATGGCCTAGTAGCCAAGACTCATCCTTGCATCTTTTCATCATTTGCATAATAATATTCTATGTAAGGTGCACTTAAGGGGGGTGTTGGTGTGAATAAATTCCTTGTACCTAGTTAATTCACTCACTAGGGACTCAAGGGACATAATCACATGGTAAGTTTACTTAGGTCTTAAGATTCTTTCTAGAAGAATTAGTTGTCATGTCTAGATCTTATCTTTTTCACTTTTATGTCAAGTTAGTTGTCTCAAATCATAAGATTAAGACACTTTTCATAATCATACCTTGACTATATAACCAAGTGGTATCATATGTAAATCATATATTGAGTTCTTGGATAATCAATTTCATTGTAGTCTTGAGCATTGCATATTGATCTCTTTTGTGCTTTCCATTTGGCCTCTAGATCTTGGGTATCTACATAGCCAACTCTAACACTTTTGAGTCAAATTTTCCCAATAAAATATTTATGCAAATGCCATATATATATGAGGCCATTTTTGTGTTTTTTTGATTAAAAAAGTTAAGAAAATTTCACTTTTTGTTTTGATTTTTTGCAAGTGAAACATTTGGAAAGGAATTGGAAAAATTTTATTTGCAATTTTGGGAGACTTTGGACAAAAAATATTTGGAAAAGGAATTTTCAAGTGATATTTTTCAAAGAAGGAGATGGTAAATAAAAGGATAAGGAAAAATAAGGCTGCACCATCATATTCAACAGAAAAGGAATAGAAATTGTGTGAAAAAAGGATGTAAAGATATTACAATCAAAGAGACGGTATGTATATTTAATTAAAGTATGTATTTTATAAATCATGTAATTTTTTTCAATTAAATCATCTTCTATATTAGGAACAATAAGACCAAATACGCCAACCCATGTAGACATATACAATTTTTACAACAATCCCATACGGAAATTGATGAATACCACATATTAGTTTGAAAGCAAGTTAGATGCACCTTTCATGTTTCCCTTCTTTCCTCTATTCATAAAACATTTAACCATTTTTTCTCCCCTTGATATACCCTTCACATCATTCCCTCTTTATATTAATATACTCTCCTTTTCCACCCATACATCCTATTACGGGCATGCCTTTTCTTGATTAATTTTTTTATCTTCCATTTTTTTCCCATGGATCTTGCTAGTTCTCTTTATTAGAAATCCACACAATTTTTCATTATGGATTATAACTTACTTTCTCATTTATCTATTTCCTATTTATATGTATTAGATAACACATTATTATTTTATAGCATATATGAATATACATGTTTAATATCTAAGATCTTGGAATTATTATATGATCTTTCCTCCTTTGCATGACTTATGTACGAATTTTCTTTCATATTGGAATGCTTTACTATATTTGTCTCCATGACCATCATGATAGTATATTCAAGAGAAAAATGATGCCAATAATTTTTTATCACATTTCCCTATCCTTTTTATCCCATTGATAAGCCTTCTTCATTTTACACCTTATTTCCCATCTAGTCCATGATAGTAACATATAATTTTATAGTTCTTTTCCTCCTCAAGGTACATGTTCAAGCAAGCCATAGATCTCTCCCATATTTTTCAGGCCTTATCTTCCCTCACTACTTGTGACCTAATCCTATTCTTATATTTGATTAATACTCCACCACATGGCTCTTATACTTCTATGGATAATCTTTCTTTTAGTACATTTGGTGACTTTTCATCAAGTGATGATGAGGCTCATATTTTTATTGGTTATTTATAGTTCAAGAAAAAAATGTCTCATATTCTTCCCATTCTCCTTCTTTGAAGGATAAAATTTACCTTCCAAAAAATATTTGATCATGCTATAATCATTAATCATGTCCAAGTAACAAATTTTGAATGTCTAATCTTCTTCATATGTTAGATATTTCTCATCATTCTCATGGTTTTTTATCCCCTATTCCCTCTCTTTTATATGAGCCACCTCTCCCAACTATAGACAACTACCAATAAATTAACCCTATTTTCTCACTACCCTTCCATACCACATCCATTTTTGGAGGCATCACCATCTATTAAATGTGAGCTACCTCTTCTTCTCTCCATTCCTACTAATAGTAAAATCCTTCTAAATATTGGTCAAAATTATACCTCTCATCTTACACATTGGATATTATTAACTCCTTACCTATGTCATACTTCCTCTTCCACTTCACTTGATCTATATTATATGTCTATAAAAAAATTCTAGGAATTTTCTTCTAATTCAAATGCTTCTCTTCATCTTCCAATTCCACTCGAATAACTGCATGAATTTGCTCTTTTTTTTCTATCTATACCCCCACATACCCCTATATTTTTGGTATAGGGGATCTTAGTTTTACAATTACAATGGCTATGGTATTCCCTTGCATTATGTGTGAGACTTTTGCATGATATTATTGAGCTAAATCTATGATGACTATGTCTTGGCCAAATTATCTCCTACTAAATTAACTAAGCTAATGAAGGGTACGCCCCTTACAATTTAAAACTTACAACAACAATGGAGAATTGCACAAACAAAATTCAAGAAGAAAGCAAATATTATTTATTATCACTAAAATGAAAATGAAATTACAACATTGCAATTGACATCACATGGGCTTTCTAATTACATAAATATGCAAATTTGCAAATTGAAGCCACAATCTACTTTGCTTTGCCATCCTCTTGTAACCCCCATTTGCATCCTTCATTTGGAATGTGTAACCGCCCTGGAATCTTCTAGAAAGTGTAACCCCCACAAGAAGAAATTTTAAAATTTTATTATATTTGGTAATGCAACTTCGTGGGGTCATAACTTTTGATTCAATCATTGGATTTTCAATTATAACACCTTTTCAGAAAGCCCTCGAGAAGATGCTTGACTTAAAGGTAGACTACTTTTATTTTCCACTAATTTTCGGGCCCATCTGGAGCCCCTAAGTGTCTCAAATTTGACTTTGAATATTTTAACAAGATTTTTGGAAATTGAAATTTTAATATCTCACAAATGGAAAATGATATTGAAATGATTTCTTCACCATTGGCTTCAATTCACCATTCTCCAGAGGTCTGTGTAAGATTTTGTGTCCAACCATGCATAAATGAAAACTTACTAAAAATAGTAACCCTACCAAATTTAGCCCTTATTGAAAAGAAACAACATTTTTTTTGGTTGATGCAAGATTTCTCTTACACCCCGGATGCTCCTACATCATAAGCATTCCTCAGACTAATTTTGTACCTTACCCTTGGTTCCCTATAATCCTTTCATTATATTTTCCATGCCCTTTATCTCTTATTTTTAGTATAGTTTTATCCCTCAAATCACCCTCACTTATTGTAATGTAGATAATAATCCCAAAAAAAATTAAGAATTTTAACTCTTGTTTCTATAATTGACTCCTTTAAAAATTCTCATACCTATTTTATTAGTGAACCATTTACCCAATATCCAATGAGCTCTACTCCATCTATATCATTCTATTTTTAATTTCCTTTATGTTCAATTAAATTTGATTAAATCCTTTTTGAACATACCCACCTTGTAGATGATAAATCCTCTCCCACCGTCTCCCAATGGATCCCCCTTGTGACCTTTATCTACCTACCTAAACACTCTAATCATCCTCAAAACATCCTACATGTTCCCTTAGAATCTAACCTTATCATCCTTCCACCTATTCCATTTAGACAAGGTCTCAAATAGTATCCTTCATATATCTCTCTTTTGCATACAATATGATTCTTAACAACTCTTTGATAAATAAACTTTAATTAAATACTTAAATTTCTTCCACAAAATCCTTATATTCACTTATTTTTGTTGTGGATCCCATTACCATTCCCTAAGGCCTCTACTAAAACACTGTGTTCCCTACTCCTAGAACTAATACACTTCTCACATCTTCTAATAGGATGTTATTTTAGTCCATTTATGAATTTATCTCTATACCTTTGATATTCATTTCTAATATAGATCACCCTTCCAAAATTTATCTTTCCTCTTATCCTTGTGAGGTGCAATGGGTTGAATAGTCATATGATTTCACCTCTAAATTGTTGATTGTATTCCCACATTTATTCACATTATTGTGCTACTACCTATATTTTAGAACTCAAAGATTTCCATCTTTTCTTTTCATTTAATATTTTCACAATTCAAGTGCATCTATATTTCATCATAATAGTGTAAGATTCTTCCAAGTGATAATAACACAACCATCTTCATTTATAGTGTAAGAATCTTCCAAGTGATAATAATTCAAGTGCATCTATATTTCACTCATTTTTAAGGAAATTTATCATTAAAGAAGGTGTGTATGATCTGCATGCATCATGATGACACTCAAAACCATAGCTCCAATATTCTAGGATATCAAATAATTAATAGCATAAGAGGAACAAGGCTACTCTAATCAAGATGTAAGATTTTCTTATGGTCAAATTGAGACATGCAACAAAAATAGAGTGAAATCACCCCATCTCTCTTGAGAAGAAAACAAATCTATTGTTTTTGTTATCTCTAAGGTCTTGGGAGTTTGGTCACAACCATTTTGGATAAATTTAGTTGGTCAATATGGTCTATTTTTCAAGGGGAATTTAGTGGTTCTATCATTTTGATCAATTTGAATATCATTTTTTACTTATATTCAATAATTTTTATTTTTCACTTTATCATTTCACTTGATAAATTTATAATATAATCCTACTCTAATAGTTTATAAGAAAATATCAATTTAGAGAATTGAGTTTACAAGAATTAAACTAAAGAGATTAAGTTTAATATTTTTTATGTCAATTTATTGAATATATATATATATATATATAATAGAGAATGATAAAATAAATTAAAATAAACAAAAAAATTTACATAGATTTTTGAAAACATGGGAGCTTTAAATATAAAAATCCCTTAAATATGTTATAAAGTCTTCTCTATTATATGATATGTGTAGGGGCTCAACATATAGAAAATAGAGTATAATTTGAGCCTAATATAGATACTGGAGTGTAGGAGGTCGAGGTACACATAGTTGATGTTAGGGAGGAGACCCAAACATAAACAATTGATATTAGAGAGGAGGCCCATCCACACTTTTATGTTGGAGAGGGGTCGAGATTGCTTCCTTCTAGATATGAATATGAATCTAATTAAAGAGGTGAAGAGAAAAATTTCTTACAAAATATAGATTATTTATTCGAAATGGATAATAGAGAAATTGAAATTTTATATTGAACAACCTAGTCAAACTACTAAGAGGCCATTGAATAGAACTACAAAGGAAATAATTGAGGCTAATTTTAAGCATGATACACTTGGTCAAGCCCAATTGTTATCAAATATACTTAGACTTTGTAATGAGCTAAATGAACAATTACAATTGTTGGGTGTAGATTTCACAAAAAGAGGAAAAGATGCCTAGAAAAATATATTGTTAAAAATGTTAAAAAAGGTTTGGATTCCATTGGGAAAAATCCTAGATCAATAGATAAGAGAATTTCAAGAAGAGTGATGTTGACATCTATTGTAATTCCACAAATACCAAGAAAGCATCATATCTATTCACTTTCAACTGAAATTGGATTAAGTAGAAAGACACTAACAAGATATGTGAAAAGGAGAAAGGTTTTGGATGATAGTACTATAGAAGGCAATTGAGCAATAATGTGTAGAGCTCCTCATTCTGATAAGATTGAATATGGCGTTAGGAAATTGATCTCAATTTTTTGGCATGATCATACTCATCCTTCATCAAATAAAAGAGATGTTCTCAAACATATGATTGGACCAAAAATTTATGAACCACATACAAAACATTAGTTATACATAACATAGCATAAGGTGTATTTGATGTTTTGTGATGCAAATCCTCATAAAAATACTCATAAAACCATATTTGAAATGTTAGGGACATATTATGTGAAGGAAAACAAGGTTTTTAAAACTTGTTATTGTTATCATATTAAATTTGATCTTTACTTTCAATTATTTTGAAAGATTAGAGAAGAAAGTGATGGTTTTCAAAATTCACCTCCTAAATAGGTAAGCCAATTTATAGCATCCATCTTATGTGATAAATATGATGATGATGTAGATGGTCCAATGAAATGCACAAAACAACTTTATGAAACATGTGGGAATCTAGCTAAAATTCCTTTGAGAAAATAAGATACTTACATGAAAAAGATGTTAAATTGTAAGAGTTACAAGTATATGAATTTTGAAACAAGATTTTGGAAAGAATCCACAAGGTTAGATTATGTAGAAGAGGAGGTACCTATTGGAACATTTATGGAAAAATTCCATAAATTGATACGAATTTACATACACCATGCTTTTTTATTTAAGTGGCAAACAAAACAATTTTAGTTGTAAAGAGATACTTTCCAACTTGGATTTTTTTTATCAATAGTCAACTTTGCAAAAAAATACTCTTTTACCCATCAAAAGGAGATTCAAACACAATATTACTATTTGGAGTAGGACACTATTATAGTGCATGTGTGTTATGGACATGCAAAATTGGATTTGGATGGTGTTGATAATGCATATGAAGAACGATTCATTAAGAAAGAATACCATTTCTATATTAGTGATGATAAAGAGCATGACACACATTTTGTAGAACATTGTTTTAAGAATTTTTTTGAATATTTTGAAAGAAGGGGTGTGAAAATTGAAAATAATTGTGTATGGTATAATGAGTGTGTGTCATAATTCAAATCATCAAGGTCATTTTATGCACTATGTATACATGACAATATACCACATGTTTGGAGTTTCTTTGAGAGTGGGCATGGAAAGGGTGAACATGATGGCACAAGAGCTTGCATCAAACGACTCTAAGAAAATATCAAATGAATTATGAGAAATATCATATAAATGATACATATGATGTTGAATGGTGTAAGAAACACTTTTCATGTGAGGTCGAAACATCTTTAGGGAGGAACCCATGTCCAAATAGAGTGTTTTGGGAGATATCAGGTATGTAATATTGTTTGAAAAAAGTTTGACTTGTTTTTAAAGTTTTACTTAAATATTTATTTTATTTCATATTATATATAATTTGTAGGTGTGGATAGAAGAAAAATGCATCGATGCAAGAGGGTAGAAAAAATAAGATCTTTGCATTGTGTCA
Source organism: Sequoia sempervirens (assembly GCA_007258455.2). NCBI lineage: Eukaryota > Viridiplantae > Streptophyta > Pinopsida > Cupressales > Cupressaceae > Sequoia > Sequoia sempervirens. Next base: position 182,512,914 of record VDFB02358134.1, on the reverse strand, counting down.
TGAATATAAATAGCCACACATGAACATTGTGCACTAGGGATTACTCTTGTTTTCTTTATGACTATATTTGGGAAATTATTATAATTGCAACAACCAACAATATGGATATGTTAGTGAATGGAATTTGGTGCCACTAGTTGTTACTACCACATACAATGACTATGAAGATGAATCTTTGAAGACATTCCTTTGATTTTAATTGATTATGATCGCATTTTAGGATTGATTAAAAAAGGTATATATATCATGCAAAGCTTGTAGACCTTGATTTATAAAATTTTAATATGCTAAAGACAAAATTTAATTGTAATTTATTTATTAAATATTAGAATTAAAGATTGGTTCTATTTTTTTATATTGAACATTGTGGTGCAAAAGATTTTTTTGTAGTCATAGCAAAGGCTAGAAACATAGAAGGTGTTATTTATTGCTAATTACATTGCATAGAGGAGAGGATGAAGTTAACAAAACCAAAAAAAGATGATGCAATGTTGTTTCCCATAGGTATAGTTGTAGTGCAAGGGGCATATCTCGAAAAAGTAAAAATTGTTAAAATTGGATTCATTTTATTAATTACCATCCTGACAACATGGTGTATTAGTATAGCCACCTATTAATTTCCACCAACCTATCTCTTCAACAAGTTCCACATGCACATTGATGTCATAAGTGGAGACTAGATAGAGATGATCATTAGATAATATTACATGTTATTGAAGAGCGAGTTGAACCAATTGATGTGGCATGAAGAAAGTGGATAACAACTTACACTTCACTTTTAAGGTATTCACTAGATCTAAGTATTACTTAATTTAATTTATGCTTCAATAGTTCTTTCCTTTCAAAGTTTAATTTCAATGGTTCTCAAACAATTTTAGAATTGAATGATCTCTATAAACTTTATTTTTATTTGCATTTCATCATGGTAGGAGATTTGATTTTGCAATTATGTAGTTGAAAGGATTTCAAGTTATTGAACTTCATGTTGAGGTATGATCTCTAAACTATATAGTCTTTAATTTAGGTGTCTTACATGTAGTCTTTAACTTCTAGGTGTCTTATAATTTGATATATATATATATATAGCATAGGTGTCTTAGGTATATAATAGGTGTCTTACATGCATTATATCTTAGGTCTAGACTTAGAGAATAAGGTATAAAATCTAAGTTTCTTAGGTTAGAACTATGTGTCTACTTGTTATAAATTTTGTATGTGTCTATCTATACCAGAATAAGGTATAAAATATAGGCATATTAGGACTACTATAATCTAAATGTCTATGAACGTCTTACTTGTACAACTATATAATAGGTATTTGTCTAGTGTCTTAGGTCTAGACTAATTTATAATGTATAAATTCTAGGTGTTACTTGAGGTCTATTATGTCAAATAGGTCTAGACTATACACTAAGGTACGAATTCTAGGTGTCAAGTAGGTCTAAGAACTATGTAACTAGGTCTAGATTGTACATTAAGGTATAAAATCTAGACATGTCTTAGGTTTAGTACATCTATAAATTCTAGGTATAAACACTTGATCTAGGTGTCTTAGTGTTGGATGTTGTGGATGTGTTGCTCATATGTGGTTGTCATTGATGTCAACACTATTAGCATTTGGTGTATCAGATGTTGTATATGTCAAGGATATTGAGAAATTTGTAAAAGAAAGTGTTCCAGGTTCCTAGTGGAACTGTGCAGGTCATGAAGGCATCTTGTTTTGTACGTTGAAGTTCAGCTGTTGTGGACTAAAGGGTTTATTTTTGAGTATCTAGATCATCTACAGGAAGTTTCAGAGCTCTGCATATAGATTTCATCATGTTGTGTTCTGACAGTATTTTTGTGGTCTCTGTCAGTGTTCTTAAGTGAAGTTTGTGTGATTCAGGTAATCTCAATTGTTGTGGATGTTTCCCTGTTGTTTCTTGATATTTTTGGATGTCTCTAGATTGTGCTCTATCTTTGTAGTATGTCCACTTTGATTGGTGTCCTCGTGGTCGAAGATTTTTCTTGCGCACGTTCAGGTTTTCATGTTCTTGGCCGACATGATGGTGGTAACGTGTTGTGGATCCTTGAAAAGTTAAATTTGAATGTTTTGTGCACTTGTGAATATTGTTTTGGGTCACATCATTGTTTTGGCTGACGGTGTTTAGATCCACATTAAAAATTTAATTGTAAATTTGGGCTGACATTGCAAATATGTTTTATTTTCCTAGCCAACTAAGTTGTTGATGAAATCTCATGTAGCGGATATATAAGAGAAATTGTTTCATCGGTACAAAGTGTGTGCTTCGTGTGCTAGATGTGCTCATGTGTGTGTATGTGCGAATAACATTCGATTGCAGAGCAAAGTATGAAGAAGATCGAGCGAAGTGTGAAGTAGTTTGAGTGAAAAGTGATAGAGTTTTCTGTGCTTAATTGGAACTGTAATCAGGGTTGTGCAGAAGTTATTTTCTAAGTTCGTACCCTTCAGATTTAATCCTATTCTGTATTGTTGGCCAATGAGCCCCTTCTGTAATTAAGCAGTGAGCTCTAGGCAGTGTGTCTGAATGCATGTGCATTCCCCTTTATTTTTTTCATTATACTTTTAACAGGGTATAATATTGTGGACTAACATCCATTGTGGTTTATCCCCTAATAGGGTTTCCATGTAAAAAATCTTAGTGTTCTCTTTCTCTATGACGTGTTAATTGTTTATGGTTAATTGCTTATTCATCAGATCTAAGATTAAGTGAAGTAAAGTTTGAAAATTTTATTATTTTGTGACAACTGATTCACCCCCCCTCTCAATTGTTTGTCCTTGTTTTTCCAACAATTGGTGTCAGAGTAGGTTCCTCTGAAGAAGTCTAAAAGCTTGAGGTGATCCGAGATGGCAACATTCAAGAAGGATAGTCTGAGATTTGATGGAACTAACTACTCACTGTGGAAAGTCAGGATGCAATGTCACCTAAGGTGTATTAGTGAAGCCTACTAGAAGATTACAAAATATCCATATGTTATTCCTCAGAATGGTCCCTCCACTGCTGATGAGATCAAAGATGCTGAAAATAATATCAGGGCTATTGAAGCTTTGGTGAGTGCTCTGATAGATTCGAAGATGGAAAATGTGGTAGGACTGTAGACAACTCATGAGATTTGGACAAAGTTGGAAACTTTGTATGAAGGAGATGCACAGGTGAAGATGACTAAGCTATAGAGTTTGAAAGGAAAGTATGAGAATTTGAAGATGGGTGAAGATGAAAATATCACTTCTTTTATGCAAAGAGTAAATGAAATAGTGATGGGTATTACATGTGTCAGTGGTTCTCTAGATGAGGATGAAATTGTAGCTAATATACTCAAATCCTTGCCTCCCTCCTACAAAGTGAAGGCTCACGCTATTGAAGAGGTCAGATCAGTAGCAAAGATGTCAAGAGACTCGTTGGTTGGTAAGCTTGCTGCTTTTGAATTAAGTGAATTTGGTGAATCTGTTCTCAAGACTGAATCTGCATTCAACGCTACTGTATCTGGAAGTAACAAGCAAAGATATGGTCTGAGAGAATGTTCCAGTAAGTTATCCAAGTATGATGAAGAACTGAAACAACTTGAAGATAAAGAAAGAGAGGTAGAAGAATTGGAAGCACTGATTGTAAAGAAAGAAGGCAAAGGAAAAGGTAAGTATGAAGGAGTATTGCCTATTAAATGTTTTTCTTGTAGTAAAATAGGTCATTTTGCATCAAGATGTCGTGAAAGGGTTCCTAGATCTAAGCCTAACAAGTCTAGATTCCAAAAGAAATATTACTTTGTTGAAGGAGTGACTGATGATGAGTCTGATAAAGATAATGGAAATGAAGATGAATGGGTTTTCATTGCTACCATTGAAAATAGTCTTGTGGCTATTGAATCTGCTAAAGATGAGAAAGCTCTTGTAGCCTAAGTTGAAGAAAATGATGAGTGGGTTATTGACAGTGGATGCTCACATCATATGACTAGTGATAAAAATAAATTTGTGAGTCTAGAGAAGTATGATGGTGGTGTTGTAAGATTTGGAGACAACAATGTTGGTGTGATTTGTGGCAGAGGTTCTATTTGCCTTGGTGGTAAGGATAACACTGATGATGTTCTTTATGTTGAAGGCCTGAAGCACAATCTTTTGAGTGTTGGACAGATGGTGGAAAAAGGCTATGATCTACAATTCAAAGATGAAAGATGCAAGATACGGGGAAGTTTTGGCAATATGATTGCTACAGGTAGAAAGACAAAAGGTATTATTTTTCACCTGAATACTGCTAGTGGGAGTTGTTTAATTGCTCAAGTAGATGAAAGCTGGTTGTGGCATAGGAGGTTGTGTCATGTAAATTTTGATAACATTGCCAAGGTAAGTTCTATTCAAGCAGTAAGAGATCTACCTAAGTTAGTGAAGCCTTCTAACACAATTTGTAAGGAGTGTCAGATGGGTAAACAGACTAGAGTCTCCTTTTGGGGCAAACAGTTTCATTCAAATGATTTGTTGGAGCTACTACATACTGACCTTTGTGGTCCCTCCAGATTCAGAAGTATTCATGGAGAAAGGTACTTTATGTTGATTATTGATGATTACTCGAGAATGATATGGGTTTCCTTCTTAAGAGAAAAATGTGAAGCACTGGAAAAGTTCAAAAGTTTCAAGGCTATGGAAAAGAATGAGAAAGGTTTGAAAGTCAAGTGTCAGATATTTGATAGAGGTGGTGAGTTCACCTCCAGGGAGTTCAACTCTTTTTGTGAAGAACATGGAATCAGAAGACAATTATCTGCTCCTCAAACCCCTCAACAAAATGAAGTTGCAAAAAGAAAGAATAGAACAATTTTGGATGCTGCTAGAACAATGATGATAGAAGGAAATGTGCCCCAGATCTATTGGAGTGAAGTTGTAAGCACTGTTGTGTATACTTTAAACCAGGTAAATGTTAATGGTAATTCTGGGAAGACCCCTTTTGAGCTATGGTTTGGTTATAAGCTTGTTGGTACTCCCATGGTGACCGGATGCAAGCTAACACAAAATGATGATTCTCCTAAGGAAAATCAAACTAGATACGGTTCAATGATTAGTGGATTTCTCTATTTAACCCAGACTAGACTAGATATTATGAATGTTGTATGTATGGTTGCTAGATTTCAGGCTGATCCAAAAGAATTACATGTGACTGTTGTTAAGAGAATCTTCAAATATCTGAAAGGAATAGTTGACTTTGGACTTTGGTACCCTAAGGATGATGATATTACCTTGAGTGCATATACTGATGCAGATTGGGATGGTGATGTAGATGATAGGAAAAGTACTAGTGGTGGTGCTTTCTTCCTAGGGAAGAAGCTGGTGTCCTGATTGAGAAAAAAGCAGGATTCCATTTCTCTATCTACTGCTGAAGCATAATATATTGTTGCTGCAAATAACTGTACTCAAGTGATATAGATCAAACAAACATTGAAAGATATCAAGGTGATATATGAAGAGCCTATTGCCATATACTGTGAAAATTCAAGTATAATAAATATTTCAAAGAATTTGGTGCTACACTCTAAGACTAAACATATATCAATCAAGTTTCACTTCTTGAGGGAGAAAGTGAATGAGAAAGAAGTCAAATTGGAGTATGTGTCTACCAAAGAATAGATTGAAGACATCTTTACTAAGTTGTTGTTGAAGGATAATTTTGAGTATCTCATAGGAATGCTAGGGGTAATTACCCCTCCTGATAAGAACTAAAAGATGCATTTACTTGCATCAATCCATGAGCTACATTGCTATATTCTGATCTGGATTGATGTTTTCATGGCTGCTACTCAGGGGGAGTAGTCAGATGTGCAGATATGTGGTTCAGAGCGTGTATATGGAAAGGTCATGGTTACCTTTTCCATTGATGTCAAAGGGGGAGAAGTGCAATGTGAAAAATATTTCGAGGAGAAGAGCCTTGTGGGAGAAAAGCAGTTAAGAAGCAAGTGTGTTGGGTTGATGGTATTTTTCACATCATGTGTTGCCATCAATGCCAAAGGGGGGGATTTTTGGATGTTGTGGATGTGTTGCTGATATGTGGTTGTTATTGATGTCAAAATTATTAGCATTTGGTGTATCAGAGGTTTTATATGTCAAGGATATTGAGAAAATTTTAAAAGAAAGTGTTCCAAGTTCCCAGTGGAATTGTGTAGGTCATGAAGGCGTCTTGTTCTATATGTTGAAGTTCAACTATTGTGGACTAAAGGGTTTATTTTTGAGAGTATCTAGATCATCTATAGGAAGTTTCAGAGGTCTGCATATAGATTTGATTATGTTGTGGTCTAACAGTATTTCGGTTGTCTCTGTCAGTGTTCCTGAGTGAAGTTTGTGTGATTCTGGTAATCTTAGTTGTTGTGGATGCTTCTCTATTGTTTCTTGATTTTTTTGGATGTCTCTAGATCGTGCTCTATCTTTTTAGTACGTCCACATTGATTGGTGTGCTCGTGGTCAAAGATTTTTCTTGCGCACATTCGGGTTTTCATGTTCTTGGCCGACATGATGGTGGTAACGTGTTGTGGATCCTTGAAAAGTTAAATTTGAATGTTTGGCACGCTCGTGAATATTGTTTTGGGTTGCACCATTGTTTTGACTGATGGTATTTAGATCCACATTGAGAATTTAATTATAAATTTGGGCCGACATTGCAAATATGTTTTATTTTCCTGGGCGACTAAGTTGTTGATGAAATCTCATGTAGCAGATATATAAGAGTGATTGTTTCATCAGTGCAAAGTGTGTGCTTCGTGTGTTGGATGTGCTCCTATGTGTGTATGTGTGAATATCATTTGATTACAAAGCAAAGTGTGAAGAAGATTGAGCGAAGTGTGAAGTAGTTTGAGTGAAAAGTGACAAAGTTTTCTGTGCTTAATTGGAACTGTAATCAGGCTTGTGCAGAAGCTATTTTCTCAGTTCGTACCCTCCGTATTTAATCCTATTTTGTATTGTTGGGCAGTAAGCCCCTTCTGTAATTGAGCAGTGAGCTCTAGGAAGTGTGTCTGAATGCATGTGCATTCCCCTTTATTGTTTTCATTATACTTTTAACATGGTATAATATTGTGGACTAACATCCACTATGGTTTTTCCCCTAACAGGGTTTCCACATAAAAAATCTTGGTGTTCTCTATCTCTCTGATGTGTTAATTGTTTATGGTTAATTGCTTATTCACCAGATCTAAGATTAAGTGAAGTAAAGTTTGAAAAGTTTATTATTTTGTGACAACTGATTCAACCCCCCCTCTCAATTGTTTTTCCTTGTTTTTCCAACACTTAGGTGTCTTATATTGGCTAGAATAGATGTCTTAGGTCTTAGGTGAGGTCACATGAGCTTCCACCTTCACGTGGTTGATCTTGTCTGTACAAAATAAATATTTTTTAAAGTTGAGGGAAGCTTAAGTTTTCTTGTAGAGAGGTTATGAAAATCCAATTAATACATCAATATTAAGTTATTATTTGGTGCTCAATGAAAATGTACAAAATGCTAATTTTATTGGCAACTAATACTCTTAAATTTTTTTATTGGAAGCATATCTATCATTCACACTTTGTGAGAAAATTAATAGACTAGATTTAAATTGAGTTATGTATTAAAATCTTAATTAATAAAAAATTCTCTATCATGAATCTTGAATTGAACTCAATTATGGTCTTCATATTTTTAAGTTGCTCTAAGCCAAGTTTTATAAATTTACACTTTATTTAGAAGTCAATTTGGTATTTAAGTAGTTTAAGTTGAATTAGCCAAATTTTATAAATTATTATATACATGATCCAATTAATATCTCACAAGGTTATACAATTTAGTTTCAAGTTTAAGTCAAATGAAGAAAATGATAAGTATGCTTCTAGTTCTTTTCTACCATATACAATGCATGATTACTTAATTAATTATAATCAAAATGTAATGCACATGTTTAATTCTTAAACCAATAAAATCACTAAAAAATAGTACTTGCACATATTTAGATATAAGTTATAATTTTTTCAAATGTGATATAAGTTCAAGTTAAATGAGTAATATAATTTATACAATTTATTTCAATGCATCTTTGGCAGCTTCGTGTAATCATAATTACTTATTAAGTAACAATTCAAATATGACATGGTTGATGAATATTTTCTAAAATTACACATTTGGAGTGTGGGATCTTGAAGATTTCATCATTGTTCTAAATTCAAGGCGTACTTTAAGGATTTGGCCTCATTATTGTGGGGAGTGGAAAAGTCCAATTTTTAGGTGTTGGTGGGAAGCTTGCAAAAGAAGAATGTTTTATGTTACAGCACTGGTTTTCTTTACTCCTTTACAATCTTTGTTGCTTCATTTTAAACATGGAGGTGATAAAGTTCACACAAATTCAAGGTCTTGTGATGAAGTGAAGAAGGATAGGACTATTTGGTATATATGTAGTGAAGGTGGTATGGTGTTGTATCTTGAATTCTTGAATGGATATGATCAAAACCTTTCCATTCAATTTTATGAATCTTGGAATAGAAGATATGTTTAGCTCAATGGTGTGAAGTTTGAAGTTAATAAAGATGTCATCATTAAAGCCATGGGCATGAACTACCAAGGGAAAATTTTCATTTTCAAAGAAAAGTCCAAGTTACTGAGAGCATAGAATAATTCTTCAAAGAAGGCAAAGAGTTGGTCAAGTGCCAAAATAATTTTGAGCATCAAAAGCTTCCAAAGCCTTGGGATCAATTATGTAGAGTCCTCATGAATTATGTCACCCTCAAATTTTGTTTCAAATGTTTTTTTCATTATCACTTTTCTATGTTAAATCACTTCTGCCACAAAATCCTGATGAGCTTACCACTCTTTCTTCTCTCTTCTTTGGAGAATTCCATTAAAGAAGCCAAGGTTTTCACTCAAAAAATCCTAATAAAACTTATTATTCCCTTACAACAAGGCCTAATTTTGTGCCTCAAACAAAGAAAAATAGGTGGGTTATTAAAATAGGGGATGAACCACTTAGGGACCTATTTCTCACTCTATTTCATTAGGAAATGAGATCCACACAATGAAATGACTATCAACCCTTAGGTGAATCAATTCAAAGTGTGAATCTACATATTTCCTTTTTTTGTAGGGACGGGGGTCCTGGTCAAGCAACACTTTGGGGAGAAAAAATAAAAAATAGTAAACTAACTCCAAAATGCAATCTATAACTTAGAATAGCTAGATGAAACTCAAAATAAGCAAAACCAAAAATCAACTAACAAATAAGAGAAGGGAAGAATGATGTTTACCAGTTACAAAAAGTGCTTTGTTGAAGCTGATCTAAGACTCATTCACCCAAGGGCGAATAGGTCCTGAGTTAAGGTTTGTCTACAACTTTTGGGAGCCTCTACTACTAATTTGAATCCTTCAATTGGCCCAAGTTTTATGTTTAGAAAGATAGAAATAAATTATATATTTGAGTTTTCATGAGATGACAACTTTTGCAACTTTGGAAAGTTCTTCAAATTTGCTCTTCAAGAGATCTTTAAGATTTCTTCCACCTAAATCTGTAATCACAAATCAAGAGGGAAAAATGTTTTATTTTTGGTGAATGGGGGTTTGCCTTGGTCAAACCCAATTTTGGTAATCAAACCTTGGAATGAAACAAAATAGCATGAAAGGAATGATGAATGAACAACTCAATGTCACAACTCACCAAACACTTGAATAAACCTTGGAATATAAATTTTTAGCTTGCATGAAATGGCTTCAATGGATGTGGATCTTGAACCTTGAATCTTGACTTGAAATAATGCTTTGAATACGTGAATGGATCATGAAACCTACATCACCATATTAGCTCTAATAACATGCATGATGCAAGAAGACTTTGACATGAAAATTGGATCTTGATTGCTGCAATGAATCTTCAAAAAATATGCTCTTGAATGCCTTGAATTGCTCTTGAAATTCTCTTGAAAGTGCTCTTGAATTTCTCTCTTAGATTTTGAAAATTGCTAACTTGAAAATCTTAGGTGAAACATAGTGAAATAACCTTATATTTATAGATATGTAACATTAATTTCCCAAAATTAAAATATCACAAGCCAACATTGAAATATAGATTTAAAAACATTAAAATATTGTCAAAAACATAATTTAAATTTAGGTCCTAGTTCTAAGGGGGGGCCCATTTTTCCATGGGTGAATGGGTCCTAGGTCCCTAACCTAGGACACACATTGCTCAATGAGAAGTGTTATGTTAAGGCATTAATGAATGTTGGGTTTTCCTCTTTGAAAAATGTAATAAATAGGCTTGGATTTGAATTAAAGGGCCAATTAAGGAAATATTAAGCTCAATTAATTATAGGAGCCCTAGATAAGTGTGAAAATGTAAATAAATACACTTTACAACACTAAAATAAGGCACAATTAAGTCCAAATTAAGTTTGAAAATGTAAAAGGGATACATTTTTCTACACTACAGTGCCTTGATCATTTATACCTTTCTTTGTGTCTAGAAAAACTCAATAATGTCTACTTGGTCGATACTTCCCCTCCTTGCAGCTTGGAGAATAAGGGTAAGAATCCCATACCTTTTGATTCTCCCTCCTCTCAACCATTTGTTGTGTAGTTGTATGGTTTCCAATAGGACATAGTTGAGATTAATCCCTCCAAGAAAATCAAAGGTAAAACAATTTTGGGGAGCAATATTCAAGCTAAGACCAAGCCAACTATGTGGGTTATCCCTTCTCAAATGCAGGATAAAACTCCCCCCATTACTCTCGATGGTAAATCCAAATCTTGGGATGAAGCAATGGTGGGTTTGTGCTCTTTATTATAATGATCCCCTAATAATTTGGGATCGCATAATTGACTAGTGAAGAGAATTCTAGAAGGTGATATTAACTAAAAAGGGTAAAAAATCTAAGGGTGGCCATGTTTCTAGAGAATAGAATTTATATGAAGTTGTGACTCAATCTATGGATACTGTTATGTTTCCCCTTGTGGAGAAGGATCCTCAAACAATGGATTATGAGGTTATGGGGAGCACCTTGAAGAAGAAGAATAAGGGGTTGAGTGTTAGAAAATCTACTAGGTTGGTTGAGGTATCTCAACCTAACATTAAGGATATTGAAATTTCAAGTGATTCTCAACAAGTGGTGGGTAATTCTAAAAATAATGGTAAGAATAGTGGTTCCACCTTAGAGCCTCCCCTATTTATATGAAGGAAATAACCTTTTTAATAATATGGCTGCCCCAAATTTTGATTCTAAGTCTAATTATTCCCCTAAGGCCCCTTATATCATGTTTAGTGATTCCCCCAAGGATCCTACATCAAAACAACAACAACGTGAGATATGTGCCCAAACTACAATTGAGGTTGAGACGATGAAGACCAAGATTGAGGACATGGAGAGAAACATGAATAACATGATGTAGTTTAGTGTTAAAATCATGCACAAGTATGTCACCACGCTTTCCATTTTGTAAGATCTATAGCTAAAGAAGCACATGGGATCTCTACTTCCACTAGGGTAATCTAGATGTAATGTATAGTTTCCTCACTCAAGATTGGGGAAATTTGTTCCCCTATATAGTGTTGTTTTATGTTAGGTTCTTCGTATGTTTCTTATGATTAAGTTTTGTTTATGTTTGGTCCTTTATTGGATTCTTAAGTGTTGTTTTTGGCTGGTCTTTGGCCTATTTTGGTCTACCCTTGGGGATTCTTTTGTATAAGGTTTGATGCAAGAACATCCAACGGTAAAGGGAAATCTTGCATCACCCAAAAAAGATATTTTTCCTTAATTTCTTTAGTTGTTTTGAGTCCCATGATGGCACTTAAGGGGTGTAAGATAGTCAGGCGTCAAAAATAGTGAAAAATGGTCACTTACTATTTTTAGTAAGTTAGCCTAAATGGGCTTGTATGAACCTAAAAATTTACCCCAAGGAACAAAACTGAAAAAAATTTCCAGTCACAAAAGAATCGTCTCATTGCCTTGCATGGTTTGAGAGATATTAAATTTTATGTCCCAGGAAATTTCTCCAATGCAGCTTCAAATTTAGATATGAAGACTTTAGAGGCCCCAAAATAGCTCAACAAGTTGAAGAATCGACCTACGGTGGGTTCATGTGTTGTAGATCTCTTTGACAACTTTCCAACGATATGTAATAATAGCAAATCAGACACCTTGATCAAAAGTTATGGACCCATGAAGTTTCCCCTCTAAAAAGTGAATTTCATCAAAATTTATTCCTAGGCCAGAAATCAAATGATGAGACTTTTGGCGCTAAAACAAAAGGGAAAGTTGAACGTTCTACAACATTCTAGGGCGGTTGTTGGGGTAAAATAAAAAGGGTTAAGTGGCGGGTTGTACGTGTGGCTCCATTAGTGCAGATTGTGGCTCTGAATAATATATTTTCAAAGTTGATTTTGTTGTAATGAATCAAGCCCATGAGGTTGTAGCATGTAAGTTTTGAATCTATAATTTCATTTTCTGGAAAATAATTTAAAGTGAGTTTTTTTTTGTCTTGCCTCTTCTGTGTTGGTATCTATTGTGGTGATTTGTGTGGGTTTTGGGCGGTGTGGCCCTCATCAAGTGGTATTAGAGTAGTAGTTCCTAAGTTTGAACAGAGCACCGAACGTGAGGTAGTTGCAGCAGGACCTGTGAGTGTGGGTTGAGTTCAAGGTGCCTCCAAGACTTCCCCAGCATGGCAGAGGTAGAGGCTGAGGTGGTGGATGAAGAGATCCACCTAGAGATGAAATCGGAGCCCTTAGAAGGCAATTAGAAACCTTGCAGGAAGAGGTTTGAAGATGAAATGTGCATCAAGAAAGAGATGGTAGTGAAGATGAAACATAAGAGGAAATGGAAGAGGAAGAGTATGATCCAATAGATCTTGGAGAAAGAAGATTGTTGTGAGTGATCTCAAGCATTGGGAAGAAACCCAAAATGGAGGTTTCAACTTTTAGTGGAAGTTTGAATCCTAAAGAATTGATTGATTGGATCGATAACATGGAGGAATTTTTTGAGTTTGAGGAGATTGAAGATCCTCATAGAGTGAGGTTTGCAAAGACAAAATTGAAAGGTCACGCCAATATATGGTGGAAAGAGGTCCAGTTAGAAAGATGAAGACAAGGGAAAGATAAAATTTCTAGATGGGACAAAATGGTGTCAAAATTGAAGAAACAATTTATTCTAGTCGATTATGAATTAGAGTTGCTCAAGAAGATGTAGAGCTTGAGGCAAGGAACAAGGATGGTGAAAGAATACACAAAGGAATTTCACAAGGTCCTGATTCAAATAGGACATTCTTAGGAAAATAAAGAGAAAGTTGCTCATTATATTAACAGGTTGAAGCCAAGTATACAGAAAGAATTGGCACTGGTAAGAATGACCACCATTGAGGACGCTTATACATTTTCTCTAAAGGTTGAAGAACGACTGAACAAGAGGTTTGAGAACAAACAATGAGGTGGAGACTAAGGAGGAAAGACCAGTGGATGGTCATATGGAGGTAGAAATGAAGATCAAAAGAAAGGTGAAGGCTCTAGTAGCAGCCAAAACCATAAAGGAGATAACACCTACCATTCTCGTGATTAGAATAATGGAGACCAAAGAGGAAGAGGAAGATCCAGACAAGAACCAGGAAGAGGAGGCTTCCGTGAAACCTATTTCTAGTGTGGAGAAGGACATAGAGCTTATGAGTTTCCTCAATATCAAGGAAGGACAGACAGAAAACCTGAGGGTAATGCACGAGTTGCCAATGTAGATGAAGATGTTGAGTCTTCACATTCTGAGGATGCAGAAAGAAGAGAGGTTCTTGTTACTAGAAGAACCTTGCTGAATAAGGAGAAGGAACCAACTTAAAGGAATAATTTTTTTCGCACCAGATGTAAGTGTGAAGATAAAGTTTGCAATGTTATTATTGATGGAGGTAGTACTAATAACCTTGTTTTAGAGGAAATGGTTAGTAAGTTGCGGTTGGAGAGAAGAAGGCGTCTGAATCCATACCGGATTGCTTGGTTGCAAAAGAACCATAAAGCTTTGGTAAATGAATAATGTCTCATAAATTTCAAGATTGGAAATTACCATGATGAGGTATTGTGTGATACTATGCCTGTGGATGTTTTGCATATGTTGTTAGGAAGACCATGGCAGTTTGATCGATGAGAAGTACATGATGGACATGCCAACACCTATTTTTGAAAAAGGATAGAGTTCATCATAAGTTTAAGCCCTTGAAAGAGGTAGAGGAAAAGGTATGCAGTAATGCAATAATTTTTTTGGTTGATGGAAGAAAGTTCCTAGAAGGTATGAGGAATGAGCATATGTGTTTTGCATTGATTCTTATAATTGATAAAGAAGATACTATTGAGGTACCTGTAGAGGTTTTAGATTTGTTGAATGAGTTTCAAGCTATTATTTCTGATAATGTACTTGAAGGTTTGCCTCCGGTAAGAAATATTAGTCATCAGATGGACTTGATTCCTGAAGCCAATTTGTCGAATAAGGCAACTCATTGTATGACTCCAACAAAGAGTGAAGAGTTAAATAGACAAGTGCAAGAGTTTTTACAGAAGGGATTGATCAAAGAGAGTTTGAGTCCATGTGCAGTACCTATAGTACTAGCACCAAATAAGGATGGGGAATGGCAGATGTGTACAGATTCTAGAGCCTTCAACAAGATCACCATCAAGTATAGATTTCCCTTGTCGAGAATGGATGAGATTATGGATTGTTTGAGTGGAGCTGAGTACTTCACGAAGATAGATTTGAAGAGTGGATGTCACCAGATCCAGATTAGAGGATATGAATGGAAGACAAACTTCTAAACCAAGGAGGGCTTGTACAAGTGGTTAGTCATGCCTTTTGGGCTAACCAATGCACTGAGAACATTTATGCGGCTTATGAATGAGGTATTAAAATATTTTTCAGGAAATTTTGTTATTGTTTATTTGGATGATATTTTGATTTTCAGTAAGACATTGGAGGAGCACTTGATGCATATCTAAATATTTTTTGAGAAGCTAAGGGAGGAGAAGTTGTTGATTAATTTAAATAAATGTAGTTTTGTGAAGACATAGTTGGTGTATCTAGGATTTGTTGTCTCAGCAGATGGTCTTAAAATGGATCCAGAGGAGGTGAGAACTATCATTGAATGACATACCTCGAGGAGTGTTATAGAGGTAAGATCATCTCATGGTCTAGCAAGTTTTTACAGAAAGTTTATTAAGAATTTAAGTAGTATTTGTGCACCTCTAACTGAAGCGATGAGAGGGGATAGAAAAGAGTTTACGTGGACCACATGAGCAGCCAAAAGTTTTGATATGTTGAAGAAGAAGTAACAAAGCAACCTATTTTGGAACTTCCAGATTTCAATGAGGTCTTTCAGGTAGATTGTGATGCTAGTGGCACACCATAGGAGCTGTTTTGAGTTAAGAAGGTAAGCCTGTTGCCTATTTTAGTGAGAAGTTAAATTATGCCAAGAAGAAATATTATGTCTATGATTAGGAGTTTTATGCTATAGTTTAGGATTTGAAGAAATGGAGAAACTATTTGTTTCCAAAAGAATTTGTTTTATATACTGATCACTAGGCTTTGCAGTATCTCAATAGTCAAGGAAAGTTAAATCAAAGGCACTTAAAATGGTTTGAGTTTTTGCAGAGTTATACTTTTTTTTTAAGCACAAGAGTGGAAGGTCAAACAGAGTTGTAGATGCCTTAAGTAGAAGGAAAAATTTATTGATAGAGATGAATATAGAGATTGTTGGGTTCAATGAACTCAAAAGTTTGTATCTTGAATATCCAAACTTTGCAAAAGCTTGGAAGGCTTGTTTGGAACCTGCTACTTTGGATCAGACAAGATGGTTGGATTTCTTAATCCAAGATGGGATGTTTTTTAGAGGAACCCAATTGTGCATTCCAAGGAGTTCTATGAGAGAGAATCCAATCAAGGAGAAGTATAGTGGAGGATTGGCTGGACATTTTGGTCGAGATAAAACCATTGCTCTTGTTAGTGAGAATTATTATTGGCCATAGTTACAACAAGATGTGAAGAAGTTTGTTCAAAGTTTTAGAGTATGTTAGATGGAAAAAGGAACAAGTTAGAATACAGGATTGTATCAGCCATTACTTGTACCTAAGAGGCCATGGGAGGATATTAGCATGGATTTTGTTCTTGTCTTGCCAAGGACACATAGAGGGCATGATTCCATATTTGTGGTGGTGGATGGATTTTCAAAGATGGCACATTTCATTCTGTGTCATAAGACCAGTGATGTTGTTCATGTTGCAAAGTTGTTTTTCAAAGAGGTGGCAAGACTACATGGTCTACCAAAGAGTATAGTTTCAGACAAAGATACCAAATTTGTTGGTTATTTTTGGAGGACATTATGCAAGAAGTTGAAGATAGATTTGAAGTTCAATTGTGCACACCATCCATAGATTGATGGACAAATAAAGGTGGTGAATAGGAGTTTGGGTAACCTGATAAGATGCTTGGTAAGAGATAAGCCCAAGGGATGGGATTTTATTATACCACAGGCAAAATTTTCTTATGACAATTTTGTCAATAGGAGCACTGGAAAATCACCATTCTAGATTGTGTATGGGAGTAGCCCAAGAACTGCTTTTCAACTGAGAAATATGGATAAGGGGGAGAAGAGTAGTGCTGAGGTTGAAGATTTTGTTGAGCACCTGAAGAATTTGCATGAAGAGGTGAAGAAACACATCAATAAGATGAACTCACAATATAAGGATAAGGTAGATCAGAAAAGTAGGTATAAGGAGTTCTAGGTAGGAGATGAAGTCACAACTCATTTGTGAAAAGAAAGGTTTCCAATTGGTACATACAACAAGTTAAAGATGAAGAAGTTTTAACCATGCAAGTTCCTGAAGAAGCATGATTTAGGAAATGCTTATGAGGTAGAGTTCCTAGTGGAATAAACATTTCTCCTATGTTCAACATTGTTGATTTGATAAAGTATCATGAAGGTGATATAAAGGATGGGTCGATAAAAGAACAGTGGAAAATTCCAGCACCTATTTTAGAGAAGGAAGAGATAGAAGAAATCTTGAATAGTTGTGTGGGTAGAAGCACAAGAAATAGGAATATATGCAGAGTACTTGGTGAAGTGGAGAGGAAGGCTTGTTGAAGATTCATCATGGTTGTCTGAGGCTAAGGTTAACCTTCTTTTTTTCCCTCTACCTCTTGAGAAGTGACATGGTCACTTTTCAAATTACCTTGGGTGTCTGATGTAGGAGCATTCAACGATGTAGGGAAATCTTGCGTCACCCAAAAAAAATGTTTTTCCTTAATTTATTTAGTTGTTTTGAGTCCCATGATGGCACTTAAGGGGTGTAAGATAGTCAGGCGTCAAAAATAGCAAAAAATAGTCACTTACTATTTATAGTAAGTTAGCCTAAACGAGCTTGTATGGACCTAAAAAATTACCCCAAGGAATAGAACTGAAAAAAAAATTGGTCATGAAAGAATCATCTCAATACCCTGCACTATTTGGGAGATATTAAAGTTTATGTCTCAGGAAATTTCTCCAATGCAGCTTCAAATTCAGATATGAAGACTTTAGAGGCCCCAAAACAACTCAAAAATTTGACGAACCGACCTACAATGGTTTCAAATGTTGTAGATTTCTTCGAGATTTTTCCAACAATATGCAATAATAGCAAATAAGATACTTAGATCAAAAGTTATGGCCTCGCTAAGTTGCCCCTCTAAAAAGTGAATTTCATCAAAATTTCTTCCTAAGCTAGAAATGAAACGAGACTTTTGGCCTCCAAAAAAAGGGAAAGTTGAACATTCTTAAACATTCTAGGGTGGTTATTGGGGTAAAATAAAAAGGGTTAAGTGGGGGGTTGTACGTGTGGCTCCATTAGTGTAGATTGTAGCTCTAAATAATATATTTTTATAGTTGATTTTGTTGTAATGAATCAAGCCCATGAGGCTATAGCATGTAAGTTTTGAATCTGTAATTTCATTTTCTAGAAAATAATTGAAAGTGAGTTATTTTTTTGTCTCGCCTCTTCTGTGTTGGTATCTATTGTGGTGATTTGTGTGGGTTTCGAGCGATGTGGCCCTCATCAGGGTTCATGACTCTAGTTTTGTTCTTTCTCAATAAAAAACATGACGTTTTTAGCTAATCAATCCAAATATAAAAACATGTTGAGAAAGAAAACCTAAATTCATTCACCAATATTCTTAAGTGGGCTATTTGCTAATTAGACTAATACATGGGAGTGTGAATTTACATCTTGTAACCAACAAGATTTCTACTCATTCAAATTAATCACATAGAAATTAAAACAATTAAATATTATTGCTACTATAGCTTTTATAAAATTGTGCACCTATTTAATCAAAAGAAAATAAAACATTATTATGATATTATTATCATTAATTTTCCATCTTCTCGCTATTCAATTTTGTAGATACTAGTAGTGGCATATTGTTAAATAATAAACGTCAAAATAATGCCAACTATACTATAAAATTAGTAAAATAATAAATCCTATATAATGTCTTTTGCAATTAATTTAATTTTTTGGACAACATACTTATTCTTATATTTACCATGGGCTAAGGAGAAATTTTTAGGGAAATAAATTTAATTAAAATTACTTATTTGGACCACAATTAATTGTTGTTTCTCATTTTTAATAAAAGGAGCCAAGTAATTAATAAAAATATTTATATTTTTTAGTATTTATTGAAAGAAGGGTGTGAGAAGGGATGATATAACTCCCAGATTATTTAACATCTTTATTTATGATAGATTATATGACAAGGTTATGATAGACATTGTGATAGCTCACAATTGGGGAGTTATGGTTGGAAATGAATGGGGGAGTTACAAAAAGCTTATTTTTGGGGAGAATATTGAATTAATAAAATATTATTAATTTTCATATTGGTGGAGCATCTCATAATTATTTACATCAATATAGTTGGGTGTAAGAAGAGCATCTTCACTAGTTAAAATAGTCAAGAATCAAGTGGAGGTTATGATAACCCATTTAGTGGGCTTAATTGGAGAGGGAATGACTATATATTAATTAATGCTATAATATTTTATTATTATTTATTAACATATTATAACATTGGTATTTGTGCCATCATTTGTATATAAGCTAGGTGACTTCCCCAATCTTTATCTTTTGTCAAACTTATCAATTTCCTCATTACTTAAATGCTTATATTCAATAATAGGATTTAGGATGAAAGCACTTGGATTCTTGGAGATTGGAGGATTTTTTTATTATTATTGAGGCTAATCTCATAGACAGGTTGTATTTTCACTTCAAAGATTATTTTGGATTTTAACATATTTTAAATAGTTTGTATTTGCAAGATTGTTTAGAAGGGAGCTCTAGCATACAAAATATTATTTCATACTTAGCATAGGGCGGAAGATCTAATAGAGTTGCAAATGCCTTAAGTAGGAGGAAAAATTTGTTGACAAAAATGCAGATTGAAGTTGTTGGGTTTAATGAACTCAAGAGCTTGTATCTTGAGGATCCTAATTTTGTAGAAGCTTGGAGGGCTTGTATGGATCTTGTCACTTTGGATAGGATGAGATGGTTGGATTTTAGAATCCAATATGGTATGTTGTTTTGAGGGAATCAATTATACTTCCAAGGAGTTCCATGAGAGAGAACCTAATCAAAGGGAAACACAGTGGAGGATTAGTTGGACACTTTGGTCACGATCAAACCATTGCTACTGTTGGTGAATAATACTATTGGCCATAGCTGTAGTAGGATGTGAAGAACTTTGTGCAGAGTTGCTATGTATGTCAGATGACGAAAGGAACAAGTCAAAATATTAGATTGTATCAACCATTACCTGTACCTGAGAGGCCATGGGAGGACATTAGTATGGATTTTGTTCTTGGTTTACCAAGGAGACAAAGAGGGAATGATTCCATATTTGTGGTGGTGGATAGATTTTTGAAGATGACACACTTCATCATGTGTCATAAGACCAACAATGTAGTTCATGTTGTAGAGTTATTTTTCAAAGAGGTTCCGAGACTACATGGTCTACCCAAGAGCATAGTTTCAGATTGAGATACCAAGTTTGTTGGGTATTTCTAGAGGACATTGTGGAAGAAGTTGAAAATTGATTCAAAGTTTAGTTTTTCACACCATCTATAGACTGATGGAAAAATAGAGGCGGTGAATAGGAGTTTGGGTAACCTGCTAAGATGCTTAGTAGGAGACAAATCCAAGGGATGGGATTTGATTTTACCATAGGTAGAATTTGGTTACAACAATTTTGTCAATAGGATCACTGGTAAATCACCATTCTAGATTGTGTATGGAAGTAGCCCAAGAACTACTTCTAAATTAAGAAATATGGATAAAGGATAGAAGAGTAGTGCTAAGGTTGAAGATTTTTCTAAGCACTTGAAGAATTTGCATGATGAGGTGGAGAAACATATCAATAGGATGAACTCTCAATATAAGGCTAAGGCAAATCAGAAAAGGAGGTATAAGGAGATCTAGGTAGGAGATGAAGTCACGGTTCATTTGCAAAAGGAGAGGTTTCCAATTGGCACATACAAAAAGTTAGAGATGAAGAAGTTTGGACCACGCAAGATCCTAAAGAAGCATGATTCAAGAAATTCTTACAAGGTAGAGTTGTCAAGTGATATTCATGTTTCACCTGTGTTGAACATTGTTGATTTGACAAAATATCATGAAGGAGATAAGGATAATGAATTGACTGAGACACAATGGAACATTCTAGCACCTACTTCAAAAAAGGAAGAGATAGAATAAATTTGGATAGCTGTATGGGTAGAAGCACAAGAAACATGTAGTATGTCGAGTACCTAGTGAAACAAAGAGGAAGGCTAGTTGAAGATTCATCATGGTTATTTGAGACTAAGGTTAACCATCTTGGTTTCCCTCTAACTTTTGAGAAGTGGTAGGCTCACTTTTTAAATTACCTCGGTTGTTTGATGCAGGAGCATCCAAGGTGTAAGAGCAATCTTGCATCAACCAAAAGAATGGTGCTACTTTCCAATAAGGGCTAAATTTGGCAAGTTACTATTTTTAATAGTAAGTTTGTATTTGTGCATGTATGGGCACAAAATATTACACAAACCTCCATAATGTTGAAGCTAATTGCGAATAAATCACTTCAATATCATTTGTCATTTGAGAGATTAAAATTTCAATTTCCGAAAATCCTATTAAAATATTTGAAGTCAATTTTGAAGCACCTAGAGGCTCTAAATGGGCTTGAAAGTTGGTAGAAAACAAAAGTAGTCTACTTTTAAATACTATTTTTTGGGGATGTGCCTTCTCGAGAGTTTTCCAAAAATATATTATAATTGAAAATCCAACAGTTGGATCAAAATTTATGACCTTGTGAAGTTGTATTACCAAAATTAATAAAATTTTGAAATATCTTCTTGAGGAAGTTACACTTTCTAGAAGATTCTAGGGTGGTTACACCTTCCAAATAAAGGATGTGAATGGGGGTTACAATTAAGAGGGTAGAGCAATGTAGATGGTGGATCTGATTTGCATATTTTCATATTTATGTAATCAGAAAGCCCATGTGATAACAGTTGTAATGTAATTTCATTTTCATTTTAGAGATAATAGAAAATCCTTGTTTCCTTCTTGCATTTTGTTTGTGCAATTCTCTTTTGTTGTTGTGAGTTTCATATTATAAGAGAAGTACCCTTTATCAGGTATTATGCCACCCTTTCTCCTATATTTAAGGAGGTTCCCTCTCATTTGAGAGGTGAAGAAATTGGGAACTTTATAGTTAATTATATTACTATGCACATGAGATTTTATTGGCCATGTGGAAGTATGGAGAAGTATTCCCCAAGTTCGGTTTATGTTAGAATGGACCATTTTTGTAAGTTTTTTAATAAAATGATGCTTAATGGGGTTTTTATCTAAAAGATTTTTCCCCATGTATATCTTGCGTAATGTGTATAATCTATTCTTGTATGATTCTCATTTTCTTTATTTTATATTTTGTACATAATGGTTAGTATCCTAAGATACTAATTTCTAATAGTACCATATTGAAAATTGGACAGAGAATTCTTTATCTTATGGATCTTCTCCATTAATTTCTCCCTCATCACTTCATAGAGGTCAAAGTCTTTTCCTTCTAGCGCCATTTGATATGTGGTGTGTATGGTGATTATTGTGGCTGAGTCTTCTCGGTTTGCATAGTAGATTTTATATGTGATACCCATGGTGGTGTACCATAGCATAGGGTTTTTAATTTCCTTCACACTCAAGTTGTGCCCATTTGTCGTAGCCCCAATTAGTTCAGTTTCCCTATCGTTCTTCAAAGCTTTCTTTGTTGGTATCTCCCCTATCGTACTTAACCCTATAGCAACATGGATGGCTTCCTTTGTGATTTAGTAGGGTTTGTCCAAGTAGATGAATTCATCATGCACCCTACTCAAATTTATCCTTACCCATTCGTGTTCATCATAGCAATATGGGTAATCCTTCCATATGTCCAAGTCTTTCATCCCTCTTAGAATTACGTTTGATATATGCTTTGATATATGCTTTGGTCTAGGATAAGCAATGTTTGGTGGATCTCTTCAAATTTTGTATGGTTGATCTCTGCTATCAACTCATAGATGTATTTCCTCACATATTTTATGTATACCACATCTACCATCCATCTTTATCCACTTCCATCACCTTAAAAGGATATTTCTTATATTTTGGGTGTGGCTTCTCAAAGATATTCACAAGGTTTGGTGTTGCCATCTTGCATTTTTAGCCTTGTAGGGTTTGTAATTTGTAGATCTTAGTTCACTATTTAGCTAGAGTGTTCGAATGCAAAGTGGAAATTAAGTGAAAGAACTAGGTATTAAGTAGGGTTAGGTTTATATTTTTAATCATTAATTTATTTTTCTCGTTAAATTTCACAGGCTTTTCTAACCTTATAACCTTGAATATTAATAGTTTGTTTTTTCATTTATTGTTTTATAATACATAATGTACAAAATATTAATATTTCCTTTTATTTTTGTCATCCTTCTAGTTGGTGATAATGCTTAAGTCTTGCTTCATTCACATAGTTTGTTATATGATCTTCGTCTAGTTTTCTTAGTTGTATTGCTTTGGATTCCATAATTTTATGTATGTAGTAAGGTCATAACCACATTACTTTTAGTTTCCCTTGCTTTTTGAACTTTCTATCATATAATAGGACTAAATCATCAACTTTGAAAGTTTTAAGCTGAAGGTTTTTGTCATGACATGCTTTTTATCTTTTTCATTCTAATTGTTGGTTATATAGGGCTATGAGCCTATTTTCATCCAAGTTCTTTAATTCTTCTATGTATTAAAGACTCGTCATCATCCAACTACAAGGTAAGTGTGGGACATAGGTTAGGTATTATGAAGTTCATTGGGACTGTGACATTAGTCTCATAGACTAGTTGGAATGGTGTGAATTTACTAAATCTTTAATAGAATGTGTGCTAAGCTTAGAGTACGTACTTTTATATCCCAGTCTAATTCATTCTCATCACACATTTTAGTTAATGTTATCCCAATTATCTTGTTTAGAGCTTCACTTGCCCCATTTTCTTGAGGATGGTAGGGTGAACTCTTATTATGTGTGATCATAAAGTTGTGTAATAGTTCCATAATCATTTTATTTACTAAGTGCTTGCTTGATCACTTTTGATAATGAAAGGAAATCCATATCTAGTGATTACATTTTCATATAAAAACCTTGTGATAGTATTTACAATAGTGCACCCTTGGTCTCCTTGTGATATGTAGCACAATGTTTGGGTTCATGACATGGCTTAACCGGATCTCGTGGATTCATTAACTATGGTGGTTGTATTGAGCATTAATAGGTTGATCTTTTGGTGCAACGACAATCGTCTATGCAACAATTGGTATCAAAGCCTGGGTCACGGGTTTGAACCCCACTTGCGTTGGGGGGATTGTTGCAAGGTGTGTGCCCTTGGTCTCCTTGTATTTTGCAACATACAAGCCCACCCTCGAGCTAGAAGGTCCCCATAGATACATACATTGAGACACAATAACCATAGGTTTGAACATCACATATGAAAACTGGTAATATTCATCGAAATAGGGGGAATCAAGGGGATAAATCTAACCCTTTAAAAAAACAAATATCAATGATTCAACTCTAGCAATTATAAATATAACCATTTATCAAAAATGAAATCTAACAAAATTTAGAGAATAATAATAAAACACTACCCATCGACTCATCATAGGTGTCTAAGTTATCCATTCCAAGAAACTTGAAGTTTTGACATTATACATTAGAATTATAATTTTATATCACATATCCTAACTTGCATATGATTCAAATATTTGAAGAACATTAGTAATAATTTAGTGGAATATACATAAGATTAGGTAGGAGATATTGATCCTTAGAGATCTACATTAGGATATATTTTCATTTGAGATCTAGACTAATTACATGGTCTTAAAAAAATAAACACATGGTTGCTCTTGCTACTAAAGAAGAAAAGTATAAAGGAGGTGTGAATGTTGTTAAATATTTTGCATAGATTCACTAGATTCTAGAAGAGATTGATATTATTCAATCTAGGCATACTACTTTGCTATGTGATAATCAAGAGATATTCACGTTGTTTATAATCAATTGGCTTATGTAAGGGCCAAACATGTTAAGATTCATTGGTGGGTTATCAGGTAGTGCATCCAAGAAGGGTGATTGATCTCTTGTATTGCTCTATAAAGGATAAAGTGGAAAACATCTTCAGGAAGCCTTTCATTGAGGCCAAGTTTATTTAATTATGAAATATGCTTCACATTCAAGAAACTTCCATTAAGAGGGATGTTAAGTGGTGAAATATTTCATATATGTTATGTGTTCCCATTAAGCTAGGATGTAGGGGGATGTTAGAACATGACATCCTACTTGATGACCAATTTGAGTGTAGAAGTGAGTGTTTTTTTCTCTCCTAAGAGGCCTATTTAGGCAAGAGAACTTTTCCTTATTACTCACTTGTTCATTCAAGTGATGTTCTTTAATTCCAATGTTTTCTGGCATCTCTAGACACCCTTAATATATCTATTTGTTGCTCTCTAGATGACAGTTTACTTTCTTGATTTGAGTAGATGCTTGTAGATCTAATGGAAAATATTTGGTGATTCCAAAAATATATAAAGCTATATACAAATATAGATAGATCCTTAGGAATGTATGATTGTTATTTATTTGGAGTGTGCATTGATATTATTTTATGTATGAATGATATTATTTTGACATCCTACTTAAAAGAAAGGAATCCATGGAAAATTAGATATCTTCATTCATTCTTAGACATTTTTGGACTTCATGTTAATATAGGGAATATAAAAATTATAATTTTCAACACTTTCAAATAAAAGACAAAGCACATATTCTTTATGTACAAAGATGAGAGAATTGAAGTGGCGTCCTCATATGTATATTTTTGGCTTCTTTTGACTAGACAACACTTCACATTGAAATTGACAACACAATCTAGACTATGAAAGGGATATACGATCTTAACCACCCTCGAGAAATATTGTTTTCAATTATACTTTCAAAACATCCAAACAAAAAATTGACTCTTTCATTCTCTATTTGCATCAATTCTCTTGTATGGGGCTAAGTTTTGGGGGCCCTACCTTGAGAAAGTAGATTATGACATAATAGAGAGAATCCTTATCTTAATGACATCTAAACACCTATATAGAAAATGATTAGTTTCCTATTTCATCATTCTTGTAGAGTTTGGCATAACACCACTCATTATAATAATAGAGTTTTAGGGTAGTGATTATGATACACAAGCTTAAATAGATGATAAACTCTCAATATGGTATTAAATACCCATATTTTGTGTTTAAATCCTCCATGCAACATACACATCATGAAACCTACTTTAGATAATATGTAAAAGCATGCTCACCATTGAGCCTATAGATGTTGAATGCAAAGAATTCCTCTATATAGTTTTTAGTAAACACACCAAATTTATTTGAGATAAAAAAGGGCATAATAAATGAGATCTAGAAAGCATATTTATGATCCATGTGATTAGAGCCTTGATATTATCTTTCATCAAAGCTTCAAATCTTTGTAGTTTCATTTTGAGCATTTGATCATCTAACCTCCATGGTACACTAAACTCTTTTTACCTTATAGCTCCAGAGTTCCTTTTGTATACTTTGGGGTTTGTTCCCGTCAACTTTGGATCAAAATAAACAATCACATTTTATATAAACACCATACTTGATATATTTATTCCATAGAGCAATAGATTATGAATTAATTTGCATTTAAATGCTCTCCTTATGGTGAAATCCCGTGATAATTATTACATGTCTTTAGAAACTCAATTCTTGACATGGATTCATAACTTATAGGCATAAGAGATGTCTCCACTTCTTCCAAGAGATGTTTAACCTCCATTGCCATCTAATTAGAAACAAGACTTCAAATATGTCCCACACTATAATAGTTACATCTTTCTTCTATTCTATTTTAAAATCAAGTAAGAAAAAAATTCTAAAGTAAAACATAGTCTTTAGATAAAATTATAAGACATCATAAAATGCAATTTAACCTTTAAATTAATTTTTTTTTTAAATTTTTTAAAATTATTATTTACTTTTTGACACTATTTATTTTTTATAAATTTTAATTATTATTATTATTATTTTTTACATTTTTTAATTTTGACTTTACATTATACTTTTAGTAATTCAATGGATTAATTTTGGCTTGTTGTAGACAATAATAATATTTAGTTGTTCAATGATTCTTAACGAGCTCACTAGGGATCGAGTTTTGTTGAGTGCAAGTCTTTTGATAATCTAAGAAATGACATTGAGATCATGCCCCAAACAAATTTGATAGAATAAATCCCTCTCAATCTTTAACTCTTAACCAAAGAGATTTCAACCTAATATTATACTCCCATATCATATATCTTATAAATAATATAAAATCCTCATTAAAAAGATACTCATACTCTAGTAAAGTGCCAAAGTTACCTACCATTTTTGTCACAATTTAAGTAGCATACTTATACAGACATAATCTAAAAAGATTTTTTTTTTTTCACCACCGTAAGGTTCTGAAGTATCTCAAAATAAATTTGTCGATGCTTGAACCTATCAAATCATGTGGATACAACTTTCAAAATCTCCGATAGAAAGTGCAGTCTCTTTTGTACACTTGGATTAAAAGTTTGAAAGAAGTACATGTGCATGCGTGCAGCTTGCAACTGGGGAGCAACAGTGAATCTAGATGGATTTTTGAGGGCCCTATAAAGTCACAAAATCAAATGAAAAACTTTGAGCATGCAGCAAGGTGGGGCTGCACAAAAGTTAATGGTAGGCACAAAACCCCAAAGTAAACGCCTCTTATGGGTGCGAGGTTGAGATTTTCAAATATTACTAATAGTGGTAAGTTCCGTGGGGAATTAGTCTTATGAATTGCTTATTTTTCAGTCAATGGGGACATGAATAAAGAAGAGACCACATCTGGACTCTAGCCTGCAGGATCCATCATGTTATGGTTTCTGATACTTTCCACGAAAGAGACGACTTCTTCACATGACGTTAACTCCACATAAGATTCAGTGAACTGGCAGTCTTTCTTAGAAAGTGGCCTCCATGACTGCCACCCACTGTGCAAGTTGAAAATTGTGAGATTGTGGAGGGCCAATCATTGTCAGCTGGAATGTTAAGCACCGCACTATCTGTGAATTCAATTTCAACCCAAATCTTAACAAAGATCATTATGGTACGCCTTCATAGTTTTTACTCAAACTCATTGCAGAAGAGGAGAAGAAGTGCTCTACTCTTGTGGGCGTCTTGTTTTCATTGAATTCAATAAGCTTGGGAGGGTGGATGGGGTTTGACGTTGTTGATTTTGATTTCTGTAGTCACATTTCAGTGCCATTGCATGGTGCTATTGGGATCTATAGTCCCTAGTCTGTGCATGTTTTGTAGGACATTCCCTAAACATTTTTTACAAGCCTCTAGTATGTATGATTAATTTATGCTTCATTTGCATCTTCCAGTACATGATTGAGCTTTTCATCACGTTTCTGGATGTGGGTCTTTGTGGTTTTACAGCATTTTAAAAGCAGTTTTGTAAACATGAAGGATGATTGGTTAGTTTATGATTTATTTGCACACCTGACATCCTGTAATTGCTTCTCAATTGCGAAGATTATGAGCTAGCTCTTTCTGCTGGACTCTATGACAGAAGGGCAGGGCTGACACACTATGAGGGAGTTACCCGTGCTTAATTTATGAATCATTACCATGTTTCAGTGTCCGTTTCAGAGCTTGGATGGTATTTCTGGATGTGGGTTTTCATGGCATTTTGTAATTGCTTCAAATTTTGATGGTTGTGATGACGATGCACTAGCTTTTCCTACTGGAGTTTATAGCACAAGTGCAGGGCAGGGAAGGACAGAGTAGGGCTGACACCAAATGAGTGTGTGGTCTATGTAATCAGATGGCAAACAGCATGTGGGTACTTCAGAATGCCCGGAGTTTCGCCTTGGAGGTACTTGTGGTTGCTATTTTGGTGGTACGTCTTCATGGCCTTAACCAAGAAGGACAATGCCTTCTTGAGATGAAACGAAGTCTAAACGACACATTTGGTCGTATGAAAAGTTGGGTTCCCACAGATTTCGATCCCTGTGATTGGAAAGGTGTGAGGTGCGTGAACAGCATTGGTGGCCCTAGAGTATGGTCACTCAATCTCAGTGGTATGAATTTAACAGGGAGCATATCAGCGGGTATTTCAAATTTGACTTATTTGAGGGTTTTGAATGTTTCTAAGAATAAGTTATCAGGTGAGATACCGCCTGAGCTTGGAATGCTCACGCAATTGGAGATTCTTGATCTGAGCACCAATAGGATGCAAAGTGAAATCCCTTTGCAGTTAGGGCGGTTGTCATCCTTGAGAAAACTTAATTTATTTGAGAATTATGTTAGGGGAAATCTGCCTCAGGAGCTTGGCAATCTGTCATCTCTTGTGGAACTTGTTATCTATACCAATAATCTTACTGGTCCATTACCTCCTTCATTAAAAAATCTCAAGAACTTGGAAATCATCCGAGCTGGGCAAAATATGTTGTCAGGGCCCATTCCCCCAGAAATCAGTGAGTGTGATAGCTTGCAGGTCCTTGGATTGGCACAAAACCAATTTCAAGGGGAAATTCCTAAGGAGCTGGGAAAACTTAAGAATTTGACAAATTTAGTACTTTGGGACAATGAATTTTCAGGTTTTATTCCCAAAGAGCTTGGAAATTGCAGCAAAATAGAAATGATTGCTTTGTATGAAAACAATTTAGTTGGTGGGATTCCAGTGGAGCTTGGGAACTTGAAAACTCTGAAAAAGCTATATGTTTATAGGAATAATTTGAATGGCACAATACCATGGCAGCTAAGTAATTGTACATCTGCGCTTGAGATTGATTTTTCTGAAAACATGTTAAGGGGAGTCATTCCTAAAGAGCTCAGCCAAATAAAAGGCTTGCGCCTGCTTTATCTTTTTCAGAACAAACTTAACGGAACCATTCCTCGAGAACTGGGACAGTTAAAGAATATCTGGAAGTTGGATCTTTCCATAAATCAACTCAGTGGCAGCATCCCAATTGAATTTCAATATCTGACGTGTCTGGAACACCTACAACTTTTTGACAATGCATTCAGTGGCACTATTCCTCCAGAAATTGGAGTTCACAGTAATCTTACAGTACTTGATGTGTCAGAGAACAATCTAAGTGGGAGCATACCAAGTCATGTTTGCAAATCAGAGAAACTGACATTATTAAACCTCTGGTCCAATCAGTTAGTGGGGAATATTCCTTATGGTGTGAAGACATGCAAATCTCTGGTGCAGCTGCGACTAGGAAACAACAAGCTGACTGGTAGCCTACCCATTGAGCTCTGCCAGCTTATAAATTTGACTGCTATCGAAGTATATCAGAATCAGTTCAGTGGAACAATTCCACCAGAGATGGGAAACTGCAAAACTTTGGAAAGGCTTCTTTTGTCTGATAACTATCTGGTGGGTCACCTTCCTCCCGAGCTTGGGAATCTCTCACAGCTAGCGAGTTTTAATGTCTCATCAAATAAGCTTACTGGAAACATTCCCCTGCAGCTTGCCAATTGCACAAAGCTACAACGGCTTGATTTGAGCAGAAATGCTTTTACTGGCAGTGTTCCAAAAGAGCTTGGCAATCTTATTCTTTTGGAGTTGCTCATGCTTTCTGATAACAAACTATCTGGAAGGATACCTGGCATTCTTGGAAGGCTTTCTCATTTGACAGAACTGCAGATGGGCGGAAATTACTTTTCAGGCCCTTTGCCACCTGAGCTTGGTCA
Source organism: Sequoia sempervirens (assembly GCA_007258455.2). Taxonomy (NCBI): domain Eukaryota; kingdom Viridiplantae; phylum Streptophyta; class Pinopsida; order Cupressales; family Cupressaceae; genus Sequoia; species Sequoia sempervirens. Next base: position 182,482,554 of record VDFB02358134.1, on the reverse strand, counting down.
ACTTACAGGTTTGCAGATTGCTTTAAATCTGAGTTGGAATAGGCTGTCTGGGCAGATACCAGCTGAACTAGGCAACCTAAGTTTGCTAGAATCTATTTATCTCAACAATAATCAATTTGCCGACCAACTTCCGGCTTCATTTGCAAAGCTCTCAAGTTTAATAGTATGCAATGTTTCATACAATAACCTTAGTGGGCCATTGCCTAATATAACTATATTTCACAAAATGCCTGTTAGCTGTTTCATTGAAAATCAAGGGCTCTGTGGAGAACCTCTTTCGGTTGCATGTCAGCCCTTGTATTCATGGTCATCTGTCTTGCCTCCTGAAGCAACTAAAACATCAATGGGGCAAATTGTTGCAATAATTGCTGCAGTAGTAGGAGGAATTTCACTGGCTATTATTATTAGCATTTTTTGCTTTTTTAGGCGGCCAGTGCGTGTGCGTGTCCCATTTGAAGACCAGCATCCTGTTACTTCGGATGTTTATTTTTTCCCAAAAGAGGGCTTTACATACCAGGATCTAGTAAAAGCCACTGATAATTTCTCTGAGGATGTTGTGATTGGGAGAGGAGCATGTGGAACGGTATATAAAGCAACCATGCCTTCTGGAGAATTGATTGCTGTCAAAAAGTTAGCTTCTCAAAGAGAAGGAAGCAATGTAGAAAACAGCTTCAATGCTGAGATCTCTACTCTTGGTAAAATAAGACACCGCAATATTGTAAAGTTATATGGTTTTTGCTATCATCAGGAATCAAATCTTCTTTTGTACGAGTATATGCCAAAAGGAAGCTTAGGTGAATTGCTTCATGGAAGGTCATCTATATTGGATTGGGAAACTCGCTACAAAATTGCTCTGGGAGCAGCAGAAGGGCTATCCTATTTACATCATGACTGCAAACCACACATTATTCATCGAGATATAAAGTCCAATAACATTCTACTTGATGATAACTTTGAAGCCCATGTGGGAGATTTTGGACTTGCCAAGATGATTGATGTACCATATTCAAAGTCCATGTCTGCTGTTGCAGGTTCATATGGTTACATTGCTCCTGGTAAGATATGCTTCCACCCTAAGGAAATTTAAATTTATTAATTCTGAGATTTTCTTGTGGTTCATGTTGGACGAAGTATACAAAGTATAAGTATTTCATGATTTTGTGTTCTTACAGAAGAGTATGCTCATATTTGTTTTTATAGAGTATGCTCATCTTTGTCTTGTATGTGTTCTTATGAGCTTCACCCATAAAATCATTTCCCCATAATTTTGTAAATCAAACTATGGATTTTGGAATCAGATATTAAACATGTAGAAATATAAGGATATAAACCAAAATATCAGAAGGGGTGGATGTGCAGGATTTGAATTTTTTGAGGTGCAACATTAATCACCAATGGTGGCTTACATTTCAAAGTATTTGTGTGGCTGACAGTTGAGCTATAGATTATGTAGTACCTCTTTAGTCTACAATCAACATGAAAGTATTTGGTAACCACTTTTTACTTGAACAACTTTCATTCCGATTTTATTTGTGCCACTTCTCGTTACCCATTGCAAATGTCAAGCTTTTACACTTATACAGCACAGCATATATAACTTATTTCAAGGGATCTTCATATTCATTGTCTGGAGATTATGCATGCAACCAAGGTGGCAGTTGTATGCAAAGGGCTTTTGTACTATTAAAAGGGTACCAGTGTGTGTCTGTGAAGCTATCTTATACAAAATATTGAAGGAAATACAGGAAATATGGTTTTTAGGAAAAGATACAGCCACCGTCCAATTTTAATCTGAAGAGAAACAGCAGGAAAAGTAACACATTTGAACAGTTCTTGAAATTGGCAAAAACATACTAGAAAAACATTAGACATCCCTAAACAAACAGGAAAGATCCCTGGAAATCGAAGACATTTGTTTTTTTAGCATGTTCAGTGTGTTCCCCCTCCCAGAATGGTTTCCTGGACTGTTGGGTGGATGAATACATATTCCATTCAGCAGAAACTGTTTCCAAGATTTATAGCTGTGATTATGTTTCTAAATAGCAACTCTTGCTTGTTGATATGCACTTAAAAGTATCTGCTTCATTTTGTCTTGCTTTGCAAATATCGTTCTGGAATCAAAGCCTGGTTGTCCTGTCAGTGGTCCTTATGTTCTTCATGTAGGATGAAAACGTTTCAGACTTTTGCTCCCTTTTCAACAGAGAAATTATGTCTTCTTTCTTAACAGTTTCTTCAGGTTCTTCTAAAGCTTTTGGTTATTGAGTTATTAATTTCCAATGGGAGTTGTGAGCTTTGCAATGCGAATCTCATGGCTTTTCACTCATTGTGGCAAAACTTGTATGCCTTGAAGCATTCAGCTTGTCTGGAGGCCTCGCTTTACTTGAAAATTGCTTCTATGTGTTTTAGTTTGATCTGAAAATTGGCTTGGATGTTTGGATTGGGTTTGGTTTTACAACTGGGCACATACAACAAGTGCACTTGCAGCAAAAAGAAGGTTACTTGGATGACTCAAAGATACATATTGCTATAAGTACTCTTGGAGCAAAGGAGAATCTCTTTAACATTGTTGTAGCTGAATTCATAACATGTTGTAAGTCATTCTACTGAGGTTGCTTTGTTTAAGTAATCCATTTTTCTTTCAACAATGTTTTGAATCCCAGAGATGTAGACAACAAATAAGGTTGGAGTTTGGGTTTGATGATGTCTTGTTGTTAGTCTAGAGTAGCACCATGGAGTTGATTTTCCATTCATATGTTTTCTGCAAGTCAATTTTGGCTGATTCTGCATTCTGGAGGACATTAGGGTGGAAGATCTTTAATGAGATTGTTTTGTCTCTTATTGTGATCAGTTGGCTTTGCCTCCACATTTTTTATGCTCATGTGGGGTCATTTAGGGCAGCAAACAATTATGTGGATTGGCAGATTGTTCAACTATTGAAGGCCATGACTTTTGGCATTTCCTATGGTGGACATTGTTTCGAATCCCTGCTAGCAGCCATTGAGTGTGAGAGGATGGTTGTTTGGACGGCAATGTGGATAAGTGGGTGGCTGGACAGTTGCAAATGTGCAACTGTTCCCATCCCGATGCAACCATCTATCTTCTCCCTTTTGCTGTGCGGCTGGAGAATGGACAAGAGTAAAACATTGAGTCATTTTGGAGGTTTGGTTGGCTCAAGAAAGTGAATTTCATTGCTGATTTGATCAGAGAGAGGTGTTTGCAGGAGCAGAGTGGAGGTAGAGGAGTGTGAGGTTTATTTGTACTACAAAAAAAAACCATTGAAATGGCATTGTACTCGATGCATTGACATCAAATTGTGATGTCATGCTGAATGCATACCCTTTTTGGAGTTTTTCACTCATTTTGGGTTTTCTCCAGATGAATCTTTGTGTTATGTGATTTTTTTTCTTGTGTGAATGTGCTCTGTCAATTATTGTTTCCCTTCTCACTATTCAAATTTCATGCTGCTGCAAGTGATTAATCCTTTGAAGAGTAGTTGTTGAAAGTTATGAAATAGATAATCTACAATCCAGGTTTGATGTGTCATCAACCCAGTGGTTTATAGATCAGAGGCCCAATGTTGGTATTGCAGAAATCCTTTGATTTAGCATCTTGGAAATAGCCTCTAGAGGATCCTACTATAAAACTTGCCTCCTTCCTTAGACAAGGTATGAAATGGTGTTGTGATGTTTAAGCATTTGGTCATGAATCTGGTAATATATGAAGTTACTCCTGCAAAATTCTGCACTTGTGCCAGGTTTTTTGGCCTAAGCTATGTCTGAATTGCACAATTTTCAACGGTATAGCTTCATCTATCCTTTATCAGCCTCTAATCGTGGATACAATAGCTATTCAATATGTGGAATCGCATTTCATTAATTCATTTGCAAATGGTATTGGTACAGGATTTGGAACAATTGCTCCAAATGATGTTATTGCTCTTTCTATGTTTCACTAAACACAATTTCATCCAGATGTACCGTGACAAAGTGGTCAGTAGATGCCTTCAGAAACTGAAATGATCCTAGATTGATAACTGCTGTAAATGTGCAACCATTAGACACTTGGAATTGAAAATTTGGAAGAAATAAATTTTGACCTTAAAATCTACTACTGGAAAACAATGAAATATGAACAATTGCAAATTCTAGATCTGAGCACATAATCTGATGAAATCAGAAACTTCCGAGAGCCACTGTAAACTGGAAATTTCTGATGAAAACTGTTATAAAAGGAAATTTGAAGTTTGCTCAAAATTAGAAACTAGACTTTATCAAAAATCAAATAGTTTTTTTTTTAGACTGCAGGACAAAAATCCAATAGTTGAATTGTTTTTTATTTATTTATTTTCTAAAACCTTGAAAGAAAATCAGAATTACAACATGGCTGGAAAATAGATGGACACTTTGCATGGAAGGAGATTTACTTTCCTGTGAGGTTGTATATCTAACTCAGACTAAATCCAGGGCATTACGGACACTGCCTTGGCTAAACAGAATCTTAAGAGTTGTTCAAAAGAACTGCTTTCCTCCAAACTTGCCCTACTCTACTACCTAAGTGTCTATTTATAGGACTTTCTCACTTTAGCTCTTTTGCCTCCTACATGGGGGATAATTTCTGATGGACCCAAAATTCTGGTGCCAGTGGACCCACCAAATTGGTCCCAATGGACCCACAAGATATACTTAACTAATTTCTTTTAACAGACCCAACTAACTTAAGTACATGATTTTTTTATCAATTCTTGATATCATAACAAGTACAAATAAGGTTCATAATAGTTTATTCATCAATCTTACGAATGCTGCAGTGTATAGCACAAACCAAATAACATCACCAACCACTTAATGTAGAACAATAGAAGCCTTGTGTTGAGCTTCCTCTAATGCCTAATTAACTAGTGCTAATGATTATGCACACGGCTTAGTGAACTTGAGGATTCCTATACTAAGCAGTTCATCACTCAAGAGAGGGCTTCCATTAAATCGTCAACTAGGGAATCGTAAACTTCAGATGGTGCTGGAAAAATATATGCATTCATGGATTTTGAACATCCGACATCAACTAAGTATAGGTAAATGAAACACATATAAATACAGTAAAAGCTTTTAATCAGAATGAACTTCTATTTCTCAAAACAGGGTAAATGAATACAAACAACTACCTTTTGCTATGGGAACTTAATGCCTATGACCGTAATCAATTAACCGTTATACCGCAGTATGTCCTAACTTCATCAACCTCCAGAGTATTGAACAGAGTATCAATCTATAGATTCTAATTAAAAAATTGTGATGCATCATTCATAATTACATGAATTGAAAGCTATCAAGTAAACTCACAATGCATAATCTAATCTAGTAATCTAAATCAAAGTGGTTCATCAGTACCTCAAGTGGCCCTTGCTTGAGTTGTTGCATCCACAAGATTTTGTTAATCACTCACTTACTCAAAAAAACATGTTATCAAAGTACTTCTTTATTGTATTCTAAACATATACAAAATTGTTGAACAAAATCGAACAGGAAATCTTATTCAATATATCACACATACGATCTAGATCTCCTCGACAGGATACCCAACTATATAGGGTCTGCGATTGAGTCCATTTGTTTGTGAACTGAAAACAAACTGAAAACAAATGTCAACTCTTCCTCAAGAATAGGAAGAGGATTGAGTTTCAAAACAAAAAGTAATAACTATTAGAACAGGAGTACAAAAATCAAACAAGGACTCTATACTCAACAAGTTTAACCGTTTATAACCAAAAACGAGCTCAGTAGGACAACTCTGTTATAATTCACAGTACTATTGAGAACAAACTTCTTCTCCTGGCTGTCTTATTGAAAGATAAAAGTAATGGTCGGTGATTCACAATTTGATCATTAAATGATCACCTCTATCTTCTCTTGAAAGTGGTTGCGTTGCAGTAGATTGACTCCTCCTTTGCAACGAACTGTAATTCTTATGCTATGGGTTGAGAAGCCTATTGTTGTAGGTTGACATGTATCTTGCTGCAAATGTTAATCTTTATTTTTTAAGGTATTCCTATTGTTAACAACCATAATTTAAACATAAAATCCTATTAAACTTCATGGACATTCATAACTCATACATACACATATTAATATAACATGTTCAACTCCAAATGCTTTAAATTGTTTAAGTTATAACTTATATATGAAATGTCTGGTAATGTTTCAAAGTTTAGCAGAAAATAAAGATAGAAGTATGAAAGTGCAACAGGAAACTAGACAATTCAATGGCTCACACCCTGCTTGCTCCTGAACACACTATTCCAAGAATTCTCTTCATGAATTTTGACTTGATGATAATCCACTTCAAATCCAAATTATTAAAATATATGGATTTCTAGAGCTAATCAAAATCAAATGACTTTTCAATCCTTGGCAAAGGATTGTGATTATTGACAATTATCTCATTCAAATTTGAGAAATCCATGCACATGCAACATGAGTTTTCAGTATTTGGAACACAAGCTATAGGCAATTGACAGGGCGACACTTATGTCTCCACCTAATAGTTGCAATGCTTTTCTTGGTATGATTCTAGAAATCTGCCCTTTTGTATTTCTAAGTAGATGTCATAGAATTTGTTTTCTCCACCATTTACTTGATTAACTACCCATGCAAAAATGGTAGTAATTGCATTACCCCTTTGAGGGCCAAGGTTTTTCTAGGGAAAGAAATGATGTCACTTTTTTCCTTACCCATTGTTGTTCTTGATCATCCAACTACCATGGGAATGCCATCCATTTGAGCATTGCTTTTCTTGCAGCCTAATCTTTCTATGTAAGAAATATAGGCGCTTATGATCTTGTTGAACTATATTCGTCATTTCAAGATGGTTTTGGCGTCATTGCTCATGGCTTTTACTAGAGCCTAAAGCTTCTTATCATATAATTTACCATTTCTCTTGAAATGGTTTCAACATGAAATGTTATAGGCAGGCCACTTTGCATAAGTACCACTCCTAGTGCAGATACTTAAGCATTTGCCTCAATCTCAAAAAATAATAGTAGATTCAAAAGGCCTAAAGCTTTAGCTTTTGGGAAGCAGTAATTTAAGGCTTGCCCTTGTAAAACTTACCTCCTCCTTTAGACAAGGTATTAAATAGTGTTGCTATATTTGGAATTTCAGCAATAAATTTTCGAAGATATTAAGTTTCTCTTACAGAACTTTGCACCTGTGTCAGGTTTGTTTGTCTAAGCCATGACATAGTGCAAATTTTATTAGGATGTAGCTTCATTTTTCCTTTGCTATTGATTAATCTTAGATACAAAAGTGATTGATGCATAAACTTGTATTTGGTTTGGCACTTGTTTTGTAACACTTATTCAGGAACTCTTTTCATGTCTCAATAAATACAACTTATTTCTCTTGGGTCTCCGTTTTGCCCTTTGGGCCTTTTAACTTGCAGCCTCTGGCTCTGTCTTAGTAGGAGGTGGTGAGGAAGCCAGACATGTCCCTAATAGCACTATAACACTAACTAGAAAAATAGAGCCATCCTTTTCCTCAATCTTGAGTAAAGATGCAAAGTCCCACATCTCCTTGCACTAGGAGAAGCCAGCTTCCACATTGCACTCTGCCACCCACAGTCTGGATTCCATCACCTCATCCACATTGAAATTCTCCCGCTTGGGGCGTCACAAGATTGGACGTGAGCACCAATTTGGGAATGCTTGAACAAGAACCTTTGGAGATAATATTTTTGTGTCCTTACTGCCAAGAGGTCAACAACAGTGTGAATGACATCCCAAAGAGATTTCAGTATAAAAAAAGGAGAGATGAAATCAGGCAAAATGAGGGTCTTAAAAAGGAATTGGAAGGTATAAAATGCAAGTGGTGGTGGTGGTGAGCATCAGGAGAAAATACTACCTTAAAAAAGAGCAAGTTTACTTAGCACCCAAAATGTCATCCCATTCATGCATATGCAACACATGTTGCATGAAATCTTCCCTCATGACTTTTTCATTTGCAAAGTAGTTGGTCATTTGAATCAAATTGCACCTTCAAATGCTAAATTACAGTGAGAGAACATAGAGGACACCACTTTTGAGCACCCAAACACAGTTCCATATCAGGTTCGAGCAAAAGGAAGGATGTGAGTAGAGTGAAGAGAATGATAAAGAGGAGTGAAAGGACAAGTCTTGTTAAATTTTGCCCACTGGCTTACACATACATTTGCATTGATAAGCCCCTGCAAATTACAAGGTGCCTTTAGATTCATCTACCAAGAAAACTTTATTTCTCAATGCCATCATTTGAGATTTTAACTGCACTATATGATATTATGATGTATCTTTCAATTATATTCAAATCCTTTCCTTGATTGGAAAATCAATATGCCTCCAGTTGTAGCTTCCTAGAGGGATGGTAATGCTTGTTAACATTTTCAAGGGAGCTCTTTTAGGCTTGTCCAATCTGAAGATAATAAGTTACCTATCTTCAGGAAACCCCTAATTCTAACCTTGCATTGGTCAGTAGATTGACAGGTCTATTCCTGTGCTCCTTGAAGATTATGGTTCAATTTGTAGTTAGGAGTGCTTCCTTTAATCATCCCATTCATGATAATATGGGAATCACCTTCTATGACCCAGATTATCACCCCTTGAGACATTGTGAGTTAGCTTATTCACAGATGCTCAGGCTTTTGATTCACTTTTCAATTCCTGATGAAGGAGGAAAGCAGAGGCAACCACAAAAAGCCCATGTTGAGGTTGGAGAAGGTAACCCCTTTTGGTTAGATCAGTTTTGCTCCGGGAGGCCCCATCAAAATTGAGCATTGCCCACACCAGATCAGCAGGAGAGTAACTCACATGGGATTTGGTACCTACAATAAACTCTGTTCTTATTCATGGGAATTTCAATCAGATATTACAAAGTGATAAGATTCTCATTTTCATAACCTATAAGATAGATACAAATCTTGACCAAGAAATTGAACATATCTCACTGTTGTAGAGAGCATTTTCCTTGTGAAGGGTTTGCACATAATTCTCATACTAGATTATTACATGTTGTCATCTTCAACCTGGTGTACTGCACCTTGTGTTAATCATTGTAGCCCTGACAAACAGACCTTCAATTTGTGAAACCAATTTGTGTGCTTCTCAATGTCTG